>NDXB01012321.1:0-40582 GCA_002631895.1 Agapornis roseicollis | reverse complement strand
CTGAAATACGATTTGTATGAATTTTATAGAAACTGTGGACTTGGGATTTGAGACAGGTCCAACACTTGAAGAGAAGGGAGAGAGTATCATAGTCACTGATGCAGTGCCCAGTATTCNGCTATGTCAAAACACAGCTACTAAAGAGGAGAAAAACTGACTGCAACTGCTGAACCCAAGGCAGTAGTCCACAGGATGTTTCTGTTTAGTTGTCTTAGGCTCCTGAAATACGATTTGTATGAATTTTATAGAAACTGTGGACTTGGGATTTGAGACAGGTCCAACCCTTGAAGAGAAGGGAGAGAGTATCATAGTCACTGATGCAGTGCCCAGTATTTGGGGGTTTTGTTTGGTTTCCATCCTCCCTGTTGTGCTCTGTCTTGCCACTCCTTGGGGCGGAACAAGACTGCCCAGGCAGAGCCAGAGTCTGTTCTTGGCTTTCGTCTTTAAACCTTCAGGAAACAACAGCTTTGCTGTGCTCCGCTGCTGAGAGAGGTGGATTTAATCACTTTTGGAGGGCATTTTCTTCTGGGTTTCACATGCAGAGTACCCTCACCCTTCTGCTCTTTGCCTCAGATGACTCTGCTTGTTTGCTCCTGTCAGCATTGACTTCTAGATCAGAGGTCTTCTGTCCTGCAAGCCTTCCAGCTTTGGCACATTCCAGCTGTTGTATTCAATGCATTTGCCTTGCTGCAAAGCAGTAGATTTTTCTGTTCCTGGAGTATGTTGCTTCCTTCCTTTTTGTTTTTCTGGATTAAGTGTGTCATTGTGTTTCTCGATGGAGAGTGAATAGCGAGTTACTGAGTTTTGTTCATGAGCTTCTTTGTGCTTGGGAACTTCCCTTGCTTCCAGTCAGCCTTGGCTGGCTGGCTGGTGGGACTTGGGCTGCTCCTACCTTCTAGCTGAAGAGCCTGTCTTTTTCCATCTACAAGGCTCCCCAAATCATTATCAAGTAGGACAGTATGGACATGAGGAACTTTTCAGATGAAAAAGAGGATTCAGGTAATGGCAATATATTTCCAAAAATCAAAGGACAGAGAAATGAGCTCCATCTTGAAAAGCTGTCTTGTATGCTTTCTTTCAGTCGCTCCATGCTTTTCTGGTGGAGGCTGAATTGGTGAACCAACAAATGAACAAAACCCACCAACATAACACATCCCCTTCACCTGAAAACTGATTCTTTTAATTTGTGACCAAGCTATAGAAAAGTTTCTGATGTTTCTTCCCGTTTTGGGTACCAAGCATTGGTACCAGCATTTGGGTACCAGCATTTGGGTGCCAGCATTGCTCAGTGAGAGAGTCTGTAGTGCCGTGATGGCTGACCTGCCCGGCCTTGGTACTGGCATGGATTTGTTGCCAGGGTGATTTACCACCCACTCTGTTTCCCCTTGGAGCTGTCAGTTCATGAGGCAATTTTCCAAGTTGCTGTTTGTCTGAGGAGCTCTCCTTGAAGCCCCCAGATTTCAACAGCAGGGAGAGTTATTTTATGCTGTTTATAGCACAGCAAGTAACAGTTTTAATGGTGAAACCGAGATCGAAAGTACCGTTAGCCTTTTTGAGGGTCTGAGAGTTGCTGTGAACCTGGAGCCCATTCCATCCTCCAGCAACTGAGCTGTCACTGTGAGTGAAATCCATAGTATTATTTTATTCTACAGCTGTTGTTTTTTTACCTCAGCTGCTCCCCATAATCCCACAGATGGCAAACATCTGTTTATAGCTTCATAGGGAAAAAAAAGAAGTTCTACTGGATTCGCCCATCTTAAATTCTTTTACTTTCTGCAGCCAGAGCCTCACAACTCTGGGATAGTCTATGTTTGTAAATTAATATTTATACATGTTAACACTTTGGAAGCAGCAGGGTAGCTAATGATATGCTAATGAGCTGACAATTTTTATTGATCCTAATGAAAGCCAACAAATGCCTTACTTTGCTTTCTGCATGCTCGAGTATTCTACTGACTTCAGCTTTTTCAGGGTAGAAATGTTATTGGGTGTATTTTTTTACTCCTGCTTATGAGTTTCAGAAACCTTACTAGGGTTTTTTCTTCTTTTCATGTTACTCGATGCAAAACCTGGGGATTTTGCCAGTTTATCAGGAGCTGATATGTCTTGCCATATATTTACATGCTCAGCAGGACCCCCCTTTATTTCTCAGGGCAATTTGTTTCGCTGGTTTAGCATATAAAAAACTAGATCTGTTTTTCTTACTGTAAATAGAGATCTGCAGGGAAATAAGGGTGTTAAAGAAGGATTAGCATTTTTGCCTGTGTGCGGGAGCCATGACAATGTATGTAGCAAAAAGCACTGGATACTGCTCTCGAGGGTTATCTTTGCTGTTCCAAAGATTTTCTTACTTTAGTTAATGAGTTGTTGCATCTCTCCATAAACAAATGAACTTAAAGCATATTTTGGGCCATAATGTCACTCCTGTTTTAAATCATAATACCTCAGTATATCATCAGAGTGGATGTGATATTCATAAATCACTATGGCAGCTTGCTGTCATTTTCCTTATTTATGCTTTTGTTCCGCATCCTTCTTGCAGTGATTATTCCACAAGTAGCCCTTGCTGGGGATGAAGAGCTTCATGCTGTAACCACAGGAATTGATTGAAGTCTTGCCCCTTACAATTAGCATCTCTTGGTAGCTGTAACTTACCTAGTTAAAGTCCAAACTAAGGAGTTTGGACAAGATGGAATGGTTTTAGCTGTGGTGGGAGCAAATGCAGAGCAGGCTTCAGTCTGCTGTGAAGGGAATCTCCTTAATTCCTTAGAAAAATATACACTGACTTGTTTGTGTGGCCTAAACCCAAGATTTGTTTTAGGGCTAGAGAATACCATTATAATCAGATTAGAAAACCAAAGTACATGCAACTGAGGAATAGAGTGATAGGAGACATACAGAGAACCTCGCTCTGAGACGGATCTGACTGCCGTCAGATGAGAATTATCTGCAAAATTCATGTTATCCCTGGGGAGAGCCTTCCCCACTAGGAGCTGCTGTAGCAATGAGCTTATTCATGCCTTGCTGACCAGGTGATTCATGCCCAAAGACAGCGATTTTCATACCTGCTAGAGCTGGCTCTACTGATCCTGCTGCTGTGGCTGGGGATTGTAGAGTAGGTGCTGGAGAAGTATGTTCATATTCTGACTGCACAGCATCATATGTGTACTTGGGCCCCTGTTGTCATTTTGCTCTCAGGCTTGTACAGACTGAGGTGAGGTATGTGGCGTGCCAGAGGTGGCTGTTGAGGCCCCTCTGTGCAGAGGGCACAGTGCTGATGTGTTGGTGATGGTGTAGCACTGCCTAGGGACAGGGTTTGGGGCACATCTGCTGGTGCCACCACACAGAGCCTTTCACCAGCCCTGGCCGATGCTGCTCGCACAGTGGTTATGCCTGTGGGAGAAGAAGGCTTTAAAGAGCATGAAAGCCAGTGGAGGAAATGAAAGTGCAGAAGTGGAGGGCTCGTGAAATATATGAGCCGTTCCATAGGATGTGGGGGGAGTCTGTTATAGAGACGTGAGAAGTGCAATAAACAGGGATTTTGCATTATATCCTCATGGGATGGGCTTGATATTTAGTGCTGCAGGCCTGAATTTAATCTTGTAGCTGGTAATCTGCCTGCGCAGATGAAAGCTCTTCAAGCTAGTGAGTCCTGATGCTGAGTTGCAGCTTTGGTTGTAATTGGCCAAATATTTTAATGATAGCATAAAGGTGATATCTGCTCAGGAAGGGGAAAAAATGGGAAGATTTTGACGACTGACATCTCCCTGTCAAGGACAAATCCTGATGGATTTGAATCCTTCATAGAATGTGGACTGAAGAATTCCACCCTGTGCCAAAGTGAACCAGGGCTCTGGGCTTCCCCTGGGGAAATCTGTATGCCTGATTCTCCTGGCTGTGATCGTAGACAGCTCTCAGCAACCCAGACTTAATGCTGAAGGAAAAACAGTTCAAGTTTGTTCATATGTGTTATGATAATTATGACTGTAATAAGTGTTTGCTTATAATGAAGTCTTGCTATTAGAAAAATGCATCAGCAGAATTTGTGCTCTTTGAAGGTTCACTTCTATATTTGATTGTATTAATTCTGTTTGAGGGTTTATAGGCTTAGAAGGCATCTGTATTTTGAATTGAAGTTCATATATTTTTCCATGGTAACATGCTTTCATGTAGCCAGAAATTAAGGCACAAAAAATAGTTGTGTTTCCTCTTCAGGTGGTATTTAAATGCAAGTCTGTCTAAAAGACAGTTGAGTGGTGAGGCGCAGAGGCAACAAACATGTTTGAGGTTCAACAGGCACTGTTAAAAATCAGGCTGAGGAAAACATTTATTTCTGGATGATGTCTTGTAGCTGAGTGATATGGTCTGGTGAACCTTGTCATCTCATTTACTCTTGGTTGAGCTTTTCACTCGAGAGGCTTCACCATGGAACTGTATTTGTATGTCTCACCTTTGAATTTCTAGGTGATGGCTGCTGGCAGAAAGGATGAGGCATGGCTTTCAGGATGTCCTATTGCCACTGACAGTGTAACTTCTCATTATTATGATGGCTTCATTATTCTTGTAGATGAAAAGGTTAATAAGTGTATATACTTCTGTAAGAAAGACAACATGATCTGATTATGTCTGTTAATATTTTCAGATAGTACTTTATCATGAAACAGTAAGCAGGAAAGAGTGCTTGCTGCTTACCTTCTCCTCCTGTAGCAAGTGAGCATCCCAGTGTTGACTGTTACTGTACTTGCCAGGCTTCAAGGGCTGTATGAGCCTGTATTTTATCTACGGATGGAGATTCGAGGAAATGACTATGTCCTCAGTGTGCAAAATTCACTCTATTGCAATTTAACTGAAAACTAGAAGATACTCTTACAAAGCACTAATTTAACAACTGACACGATGATGAATTTCCTTTCAAATTAATGGAATTCTTCTGTGTCTGGGAAGAGATAGAGCTGTGTCACAGCATCTGATTAACAGTCAGGGCGAGTGCAAGTAGCGGCACTGGGAGTCCCTTGTTTTCCCTTGCTCCTCTCCCTTAGTGACCGTAACATTATTAAAGCTACTGGATCACGTGGATTAAGTCTGTTGCACAGTCAGAGATGGAGCAAGAGCTTTGTACTGAATTTAACAGAGCAAACACAAGCCTCAGCATTTCCAAGGCTATTTTGAAGGACAAGGGTTCTTCAGGACCCAGATATGTAGGGACACTGAGCAACCCTTGGTGTCTGCTGCTTTCATCAGGAATATCCTTGCAAATCAGGGACAAAAGAGGATGCAGCTGTATTGAGCTTTCTGGTCCTTCCTTGAAAACTGCTCATTGGAAAGGATCTGGTGGTGTTGATTGATGGAGCTGAACGTGATTTACCTTGTGTCCGGGTGTCGTGGTTTAAACCCAGTCTCTACTCCCCCCCTCTTTCTTTCCTCCTCCACCCCTTCCTCCCTGCTCCCAGAGGGATGGGGAGGAGAATTGAAGGAATGTAACTCCCACGGGTTGAGATAAGAACACTCCAGTAACTAAGGTATAACACAAACCACTGCTGCTACCAACAATAGTAATAATGATAAAGGAAATAACAAGGGGAGAGAGTACGATACCATCCCCGACGACGAGCCTGACCGGGAAGTGTGTGCCCTTCTGGGTAACTCCCCCATACCTCTCCTGGCATGCCGTGCTGTGCTATGGAACACCTCTTTGGCCAGTTTGGGTCAGGTGTCCTGTCCCTGCTTCCCCCTGGCCTCCCCTCCTCCCTGGCACAGCATGAGACTCACAAAGTCCTTGATCAGAATAAACATTACTTAGCGACAACTAAAACCATGGGTGTTATCAGCTCTGTTCCCAGGCTGAAAGTCAAAAACACAGCACTGCATCAGCTACTAAGAAGGAGAAAAACTGACTGCTACTGCTGAACCCGGGACACCAGGCAGCCAAGAAGCAAACAGCATCCTGGCCTGTAGCAGCAATAGTGTGGCCAGTGGGACCAGGGCAGTGATTGTCCCTCTGTACTGGGCACTGATGAGGCTGCACCTTGAATCCTGAGTTCAGTTCTGGGGCCCGCACTAGAAGAGAGACATTGAGGTGCTGCAGCAGGTCCAGAGAAGGGCAATGGAGCTGGTGCAGGGCCTGGAGCACAAGAGTGATGGGGAACGGCTGATGGAACTAGGGGGTTAGTCTGGAGAAGAGATGGCTCAAGGGTAACCTATTGCTCTGTACAGCTACCTGAGATGAGGTGGGGGTTGGTCTCTTTTTCCAAGTAACAAGTAGAAGAGGAAATGGCCTCAAGCTGTGCCAGGGGAGGTTTAAACTGGATTTTAGGAACAGTTCCTTCACAGAGAGGGTGGTCAGACGTTGGAACAGGCTGCCCAGCACAGTAGTGGGGTCATGGTCCCTGGAAGTGTTCACAGATCACGTAGATGAGTCCCTTAGTGGTGTGGTTTACTGGTGGCCTAGTCAGTGCTGGGGGAACAGCTGGACTTTTCCAGCCTGGCTGATTCACTTGATTCCTCCCTTGTCTCCTGACTGGTTCAGTTTCAGGCCTCATACAACCTGCAGTAGCTGGCTTTGACCTTGGAGGCTTGATTTCTGCTAGCCCCTGTAGGGCATCTTTCCATCTGCCTGGGTTAGAGAAAGGATTTAATTCTAACTGATGGCATGGTTCCATGAGCTGCCTGTTGAGCTACAAAGCTACTAGGCTAAACTAAACAGAACATCTCAAGTGCAGACTCTTACCCCTTGCGCTATATCCTTATCTTTTCACAATATTTGTTTTCACAGTCTTATTTCCCTAAATTGCTGAGGAGTATTGCTGTGTTTTCCTCTTGTCTTTTGGAGAAGTGTGTCATGGGCTTGAATAATACATATTGTTTCCCTGCTTTCTCATCAGTCTCGCCCCATTTTAAGACATTTAAGCAGCTTATATTTGGTGATTGCAAAAGACAAAGCAGTATTACTTCTGCATTTTATGAAAATTAATACCCAAGCACACAGGAAAATGGGAGGAGTTGTTGTATTTTGTCCATCTTCAGTTGTTTTCCTCTCGAGAAGAATGAGATGATCAGGTTTTTTGGTTTCCATTTAAGAAATGGCTTGTGCAACAGCTTGTGCAGATCTAGGTGGTGAATGCTTGTAATCTGTATTACCAGTTTTCTCTTCTTTTACAAAGGGTGTTATTCAAGATGTGAAAGTCATCTTTATACCTAATGGCTATATAACGCAGTGTCCCAATCTGAATCGCAGTAAGTAGCAATTTCTTTATTCTATTTCAGATTTCTCATACAAATTCCTTCTTTGTTTTAAAAAGAATAGTTTCAGGCTTGTCGTTTTTGCATGTGCTGGCTTCCAGAAGGCAAATATTCTGTGTAAACAGATTGCATCTTATGCTCAGAGAAGTCTGATTTACTGTTGGTTATTTATGGGTTATTGTGTTTTTCCTTCTCTTCCTTTCTATTTCCTTTTACTCTTACTTTATTGAGCATGCCCGACCTGCAGCGATTTCTTAAGTCTGGTGCAAGGAATCATGGATTTGCAAGAACTGCTGGCAAAAATGACTGCAAAAGTAGGTACCTGAGCTTCTTTGTCGATTGCCCATTTCATTCTGTGCCAAGACCAACGTGAAAGGATTTATTCTTTTTGCAGTTATTCTGCATTTTCATGGTAGAGCCTTTTTTTTCCCTCCCTCGGCTAGTAGCCGCATCTGCAATGGACTTAATGGATATAGCTTCAGGGATGTCACTTAAGCCTTATACATTTTGTATTGTCTGTCTTATTTGTAGGGTAGAGACGAAATGCCCAGTCTTATTTGTTTGTCAGAAGCCTTAATATGATTCTTCTTTTCACTCTGAGGGATAAATGTAGAAGCAAAGAGTGAAAACCTTACACAATTCCTTCACCATGTGATGCTGTCAGAGGGTGTGCGTTTGCTTGTGGGAAGCTCTATGAAGGCTTCAGGACTGGCATAGTCTCCTTCCTTGGAATTGCAGTGGGAGCCCAAAATGGAAACGCCTGTGAAGCTGTTGGCTCTGTGACCTTGACGTCACCTTTGGTCAATGGGTTTTACCAGTGTTGAATTAAGCCAGCTCCAGGTGGTGGTTTGTGCTTGCTGGTGGTTTTTATTGTAACAAATTGTAATTAGTTTTATTGTACAAATTGTAATTAATTTGTTCTTTATTTTATTTTTGGATTGTGAATAGGCTGGATGGGAAGCTGTAGGGTTTGCTTCGCTCCTGCAACACAGTCAACCTCTGTGCTAGCCAGGGCCCTTCAGCTAAGGCTGTGGTGAAGTTTTGGGGTAGGAAGCTGTGTTTTCGAAGTGACTGAACCCCCGATGTGTGTTAAAGGGCAGTCTGTGAATAATTCTTCAGGTAAAGGACAATGAATTGTCTCACCTGAAACAGCACGTATGCATTAATTACTTATGGATTTAAGTGCAACTACAACAAGCCTGTAGATCCCAGTGTAGGTACCAAACAGGGATTTCAAAACCGGAATTGCATAACAGTGCTACTAGAGTAAAAGCATTGTGCTTTACTGTGCTGCCTTGAAGTGTTCTTTTCCTTCCTAATAAGAAAGTGAAAACTTTGTTTGTAGAGAGCATGCACATTATCCTGACAACACACTTACTCCCTGATAGGCTCCGGACAGGCTGACTCCGAATGCAAGATGTGAAGCTTTTAGTTAAGTTTGCTGCTGGTACTGTGAAAGAGAGGCAATTATTTTAAGCCCTGTTGGTGGTATGAGCAAGTTCCAATTATGCACTGTACTGAGTAACTTGCTTTCCCTGCTGCTGACTATATTTTTCCTTGCTAGTACTTTACAGGGGGAAGCAAATAACAGAGACTCTGTGCTTCCAGAAAGTGGTGCTGGGACAATCCTTCATTGTGAGCTCCTTTCCACTTACAGCAGTCCACTGCTCTTTCATCGTGGTTGTTTCAGAATTAGTGTTGTCCAGGAAAAGTGCATGTAGCAGGAAATTGAGCTAATTTGTTAGACAAATGCAAATGAAAAATGGAGGGATATGAAGGAAGTGGGAAGGTTTGTGCCTGCTTTGTCAGTTCTAACCCCACATGGTACTAATATAGATATAGGTGTATCATATGGGAGTGATATATGGGAAAGGAAGGAGTACGTGGCAACATTTGCAAGGATATTTCAGCTAGTTTGAAAGAATTCATTGTTTTATTGAGCTCAGTAGAAGATTTTCAATTAGGGCTTGAAGTCTAGAAGCAAAGAGAACATTCCTGGTCACACGAGCAGAGCAGGTAACAGTTAAATGTTGTTTCTGAACAGGTTCTGTGGGCTGTGACACATTCATTAACCTCTGTGTGTCAGAGGGTTTCTTGGTGCATGCCTTCTTCTGGTGATTTGCTTGATGGATATGCTATATTTAAAGATATTTCTTAGATGAGGAGGTAAATGGTTTTCAAATATGTAAAACTTATCAAGATAACGTAAATGACAGAAAAAGTTAAAAAACTGCAAATATTTATTTTGTTAGAGTTTTCTTCTATTTCCAGGGAATAATTTCTACGGCAAGTGTCACTTTCGGAAATTCTAGAGTCCTCTCTAGAATTTGTACACTTACACTGGAATGTTCATTTAAGAAAATAAAGATGCGTAAATAGCGTAAGGCAAATCAAACATCTCTACCAAAACTGAGTGGTTTTTACATTCTGCCAATGCAGTGACCTGGAAAGGGTTTCTCCTGGAAACAAGCAGCTCAGTAAGAGGATAGTTTTGCCTCTAAAATGCAAGAAGTAGTTTTGAAGTCACCGGCTGATGCTGAGTCTGGGTTTGCTGAGGATCAATCCCCTGTTATCCCAGAATAATAACTTAAGAAATAAAGAGCTTTTAATCAGGGCTTTCTATCCTAAGGACTGCAGAGAAATATATTTTCTTTTTCTTTCCCCTAAATGAGTTGGTGTTTGACTGGCAGGAATGAAAAAGGACTTGTTGGAATACTTTCATTTGAAGTGGATTGACTTTTAGAGGATGAAAATTTAGGAAACACAGGTATATGGCATTATGTAAAAAATAGCACTGTACGTGCCTTGTTTTGTAAAATTTGCTACTATTTAAATGCATCAACCTATAATGTAGGATAATAGCATCATACTTTTAGCAGGATAGAGTATGCATTCGTCTTGTCTTCTGCCAGACTTAGGTAGCCTTGCTAGTTAATGACTTATACACCTAACAAAAATGTGAAGGTAAAAAATCAAGACCTTGAGAAACTCTTATCCAGCTGGTGCCAGGGTAATTTTTAGAGCAGTGGCAGTTCTGGGGCATGGAGAAGGCACACAATTACTTTAAAGTATTAATACTGTATTTATATTATTTATTATTTGTAGCATTAGTAAGGAAAAGTAATTTTGCAGTTATTCTGCGTTTTCTTATCCCTTTCTTTGAGGGGTACAAGATGATGGCACTGGGAACAAGGTGTGCATAGGTGAGGGTGTTCCTCTTTGGAGGATGGTGAGGTCGTACCTTTATGAAGGGGAAGTCTGTGATAGGGCTTAGGAGAGGGTGGTTCCGAAAGCCTTGTTCTTTTATACTTCGACAGGAATGAGCATTGTCCCTTCTCAGTATTGCATGGTATCTCATCAGTAAACAAAGAAATTGCTAGTGTGCAGTTGTAACGCTTGCAAAAGTTCATAGAATCCCAGACTGGTTTGGGTTGGAAAGGACCTTAAAGCTCATCCAGTTCCAGCCCCCTGCCACGGGCAGGGATAGGGACATCTTCAACTAGACCAGGTTGCTCCAAGCCCCGTCCAACCTGGCCTTGAACACTGCCAGGGATGGGGCAGCCACAGCTTCTCTGGGCAACCCTTGCCAGGGCCTCCCCACCCTCACAGGGAAGAGCTTCTTCCCAATGTCTAATCTAAATCTCCTCTCTTCAGTTTAAAGCTATTAACCTTTGTCCTTTATATGCCCTTGAAAAACATCCCTCTCCAGATTTCTTGCTGGCCCCTTCACGTATTGGAAGGCTGCCATGAGGTGCATCAGTTTGAGCTTCTTCATACAGATTTTAATAGTTGGCATTGAGGAGGTGATGGGAACAGCAAGGCATGGTAAGAGCTACTGATGTGAAGGGCTAAACAATGTAGAGGGGGGTAGGTCAAGCTGCTTGCTTAACAATGTTACTGCTTGATCATGCTTATGGTACTTGCAGTGTTCAAGTGGGTAGATCAAGCCGCTTGCTTAACAATGTTACTGCTCGCTCATGCTTATAGTACTCACTGTGCATGCTAGAGCAAGATATGAGGACACAGCTATTGTTAAGAAGTAGGGACTGTGACTTGATTCCCATTCTATAGATGCCTAGGCCGGCTGAAATCGGCTCTGCCCTTTGGACAATGACCAAGCCTGCAGGGAGCATGTGTAATGACTAGAGGTGAAAAGTTCAGGCTTGAGGAAGACTCATTTACTTCATCTTGGGACCCTTGCCCACGACCACTAGGAAGCACTGCGCAGGCGCAAAGGACTTCTTAGCGCAATATAATATGAAGCACGATAGGTCATGAGTATGTATAGGTGTGTTATACAACCTTATGCATATGTATAACTTTAGAGGATAACTGTAAAGGGGAAATGGTGCTGCAGTGCACATGCCTTTGGAGGAGCTATCCCCCATGCGCCTCAGCGCTGAACAAAGCATACCTACTGTACACCTTTAACGAGTTGTGGAGTCTGTCCCCGCATCACTACTCACCAACCCAGGGTTTACTCCAGGAGCATGGCTTCTCCGTTCATTACAGTCTGGGGATATTTTGTACTACACTTGCTTTCCCCTTGAGAACTCACTGACTATTACAAGGTTAAGACCTTTCTGAAAGCCAGAAAGTACTAGTCTGGCTGCTGCTTAACAGTGATGAGGTTGGGGTGATTAGGACAAGTCCTTCTGGCAATCTTTGTGCTTTCTGATGAGTAATCACGTTGATGAGCTATTCAGATTTAAAAAGTAACCCAAAGCCCCCCCAATTGTAGTTTGTGTTCTTTTGTTAGTGCTTGGGCATTCCTGAGGGCATCAGTGGGGTTCGTTACAGCAGAAAAGTCAGTTGCACGAGTCATAAACAGGTGTTAGTCAGCATCAATAACTCCATCCAAATGCAAGGAGTGAGGTTAGTTGATACCTGCTGGCATTCTGGTTCAGTGTTTAGAAGATGGCGTTCAGACGTGGTTTGGCTAAAAACAACTTAAACTGCTTTCTCATATTTGCTTTTCTAAATCATGTGCCTGGATTGCAGAAGTCTCATCAAGTTCCTTTCATTTATAGCTAAATTATGCAGAAACAAGACTGAGTCAATTGGAAGACTGTCATTGTGAGAAGACTTGTCAAGTAAATGGATTGATCTATAGAGACAAAGACTCGTGGGTTGAAGATGATCACTGCAGGAATTGCACATGCAAAGTAAGAATTCCTAATGAATTGAAGGAGTAGGACCTAATTAAAACATGGAAATGGTCTTTGAATACATGATGGTAACTGAGAATTATTCTGGTTTTAGTATGCATCCAGAAGCAGTGTGAACAATAGGGAGGGAAATGGTGAAATAAAGCAATAAATACCTGACCCTGCCCATGTGGCACCTTCAGAAACAAAACCTGCTTTCCCCTGACAGCGCTTTCATGTTTGCTCCTGTTATATCTGTGAGAACTTTCTGGTTTCGGGGTGAAAGCCTGGCCTTGTCTGTGTTTGCTTTGGACTTGTTTTCACTGCAGTAGTTCTCTCAGAAAGGAAGCATTATCTTAATAGTATTCATAGCTGCTTAGTTGCACCTTGCATGGTAACAATTTGCAGATTCTGTCTTTGGTGTTGATCACTGAAAATCCGAGGAACAGAACAGAATTAGTATGTAAATCTTGTCTTGTTAAAACGATTTGATAAATATCTGAAGAGAGTCTTTGTTTGCTCAGGAAAATAGAAAACTGGTTGTTAAAAATCTCTTGCCATGATTGGCACTGCCTGCAGAAAGTGGTGCCTATGTTCTTGTTAAGATGGGCTTAAGTTTTCCACTTACAGTGATTTACTCAGGGCAAGTAGGGTAAAACCAGTAATAGTTCACCTTCAGGTGCATTTGTTTCAACTGTGTAGCTGGACGGTTTTACACCCGTTACTGGAGCCTGAGTCTGTATTCCAGAGGCTGTTTTGATGCCATAGTTTTTGGTCTGTTGTGTTTTGAATGAAATGCTAATTGCAGCTGTTGTGTTTGAATTTTGTCTTAACCCCTTTTGCTTAGAGTGGAGCTGTGGAGTGCCGCAGGATGTCCTGTCCCCCTCTGGATTGTCCTCCTGATGCTCTCCCAGTGCATGTGGAAAGCCAGTGCTGCAAAGTGTGCAAGGGTAAGTACATCCCACAGACCTTTGAGTTTCTGTTTTAGCAGTGAAACTTGTCCTGAAAGCAGGCACATTTTATGACTTTCACAGGTCTTGGTAATTCGGGTACCACAAGTCACGGTGGAAAATCTGATTCAAGAAGGAAATAAATAATTGCTGTGAAATGAAGAAGCATTTCAAATTTCTGAGACTGTCACAGAATCACAGAATAGTTATGGTTGGAAGGGACCTTAAGATCATCCAGTTCCAACCCCCCGGCCATAAACAGGGACACCTCACACTAAACCATGGCACCCAAGGCTTTGTCATTTTATCTGTTGTCAGTGTAAAGTTATTAATCTGTTTGCTTGGGGCTGCAAAGCCTTTTATTTCGCTTCAGCTTGTATCTCCTGCTGATGTTGCGGAGCATCAAGCCTATGGTCTGAACTTGCTGGAGGGATGAGTACTAAACTGAGCTGTTATCTTTGTGCCTGTCTTTTACTTCGGGTTGGAAGGTTGTTGTTTAAAATAAACATCATAACTCCAGACCCTGTGTTAGTGTCATTGTGTGGACTGTTAGTTTGCTGGGTTGAACGTCAGAATAAATTTGTGAGAAGCAAAAAGAAAACAGTAGATGTTAAGATCAGTGTTACTGCCAGCTTTCAGTCCCTTCTCCTGGAACTGAAAGCTGCAAGTAATGTTCTGGAAGGGATATTCAGTATTTGTTGCCTTAACAGTAGTACATGGGACAAAGACAATCTGTCTATGGAAATTTCAGCCGAATACTGATGCCAGTCTTACCATAAGCACAAATAATGTGTGTGTGTATACATATATGTATGTATTCCACGCCTCTCCCTCCCCCCGTTCTCGGAAAGTAGTAAACTTCATGCATGTGTTTTCATAATTCCTTAAGACAGAGATGTTGAATTATGTTAAGATTTTTTTTAAGAAAAATAGTAACACTTTTTTTCTCTTTTTTTTTTTTTTTTTAATCATTCTGTCACACTTTTTCAGTCACTGAATTCGTTAGTCCCATACACAAATGTCCTTCAGCTGTGATCTTGCACTTGCCCTTGTTTACNTTTTAAAAAAAATAGTAACTCTTTTTTTTTTTTTTTTTTTTTTTTTTTAATCATTCTGTCACACTTTTTCAGTCACTGAATTCGTTAGTCCCATACACAAATGTCCTTCAGCTGTGATCTTGCACTTGCCCTTGTTTACTCATGTAATGTCCTTTCTCTCAGCTGTGTGTTAGCATGAGTGTTTTGCTTCCTAAAAGGTGTTTATGAGCAGAGTGCTGGGATGGTGAAGTGGCTGTGCTGGGCTGTGGGGTTAGTCTCAGAATATTTGTATTTGTAATGCTGAGCATCTAGAAAGTTCTTTCATGAATCTGGATGCTTCTCTTGCCACCCTTTTGCTGACATGCATGCGTGTGTAGCAGTCAAAATCTGACACCAAGGAGTCGTAAGGCACAAACGTGTAGATTCAGCGTATATCCCTGTGAGTAAACTGTGTTCCTGTGATTTGTAATGGGAAGATGAACAATCAAACTTGCCTTTTGTCAGTGATTGGCACAAACTTGACTTGTTATTCTGACGAGAACTCAGCATGTCAGTCAATGGGAAGAGATGCATGGGAGTTGATTGAAATTGATTGTAAATGCCAGCTCCTTGACAGAATGATGTGCTGAGGCCAGAGTCAGTCACTTTTGGGTAGCTAGTAGTAATTGCTGAAGCTTTCTGAAGAGCTGCACTGCAGGTGTTAATTTCTCTGTGCTTTCCCTATTTAGCTCTGATAGAATCATCAGTTGTAATTTGCTGTCTCTGGGGATTAGTGAATGGCTGGATTCTTGAGCGGGTTCCCATCTTAGTGGAGGGTTAACAAACGGAGCAGCTCTACTATCTGACATGTTAAGGGTTTTAAGAATGAGGCGGTTCTGTTTTGATCCCTGCCATCTTGTGTAGCCTTTCAACTAATATTTGACAAAAGGCTATAATTTCGTTTGAAATCTCATCATTTTTCTGAGATGTGCATTAACTTGCTGTCTGGTGCATCCATGCTTTTGTTAAAAGCAATGATGTTAGGGGAATAAGCAGGAAGGAAAAGGAAAATTCTCTTACTCTTCTTCTCCCAAAAACAGTTACTGGGGTTAGTAATTTAAACAAGGCTTCCTGAGCTGAAGTTTTCCTCATAGGTGAGATCACAACAAGTCAGGCATAAAAACTAGGGCAGCTTTAGGAAAATAAGGATGCCAAAAGCAGAAAGCCTGTTTTTTAAATACGTGATGAAAACTGGGTCGATGATGAAAACTCTGCTCTCCTGAACACCTTGTCCTCTCGTGTTTTGGGGTTTTGGTTTTGGTTTTTTTTATCTCTTCTTAAAGCAATGAGGATTTTCAAGAGTGTAAGTTGAAACTGAAAGTAAGTCCTTAGAAGCAAATTTATGTCTGGAGGTTGATCTAGCAGTCCTTTATGTTTAACATTTGGGAATCAGACTGACTGTGACAGTAAGACTCCTTCTGGTATCGCCCATAAAGAGGGCACACATGCACCTGTAAATGCTTGGTTCCCTTCCCTTGATGTTTAGGAAAGAAACTGAAATGAAAGAGTTATTAGATGGTCTGGGACTGTTTTGGATAACTGAATGCTTTCAGTACTTCCACTTTCACTGCGCCTATGCCTTGTCTTGGGAAACTCTTAAAGCTTTGTTGAATTCCAAGGATGACCCAAGCCTGGCAGTGTTCAAGGCCAGCTTGGATGGGGCTTGGAGCAACCTGGTCTCAGCCTGGTCTAGTGGAAGCTGTCCCTGCCTGTGAGCAGGGGGTTGGAACTGGATGACCTTTTGGTCCCTTTTGACTTTGTCACCATTCTGTGATTGTGATTTGTTTTCAACTCTATTTTTAATCTCCCTCCTTTTTCTCTTTAATTACAGCCAAGTGTATCTATGGAGGCAAAGTGCTGGCAGAAGGTCAACGAGTGTTAACCAAGAGCTGCAGGGAATGTCGAGTAAGTTTTGGTTCTATATACTTGTCCTAATTTTAAATGTGTATGGACTGTCCAGAAGTGACAATGATAAGTCAGTGCATTTCTTCAGGCTTCGTTCCTGCAAATGCAACATGTGTTGTCTTGAAAAGGTGACCTTGAAGTCAGTGAAAGCCACAAAGACAAGGCAAGGATATGACCCTTGCACGGTAACAAAAACGTGGGCAAGATGACTTGGAAAGATGTTTTCACTTTGATCCCTCCCTAGAAAAAGGCAGCAGCATCTTGAAGCAGTTACTAATTTTCAACAACATTGCTAACATTTGAAGCAACCTGGCTTACATTATTTGAGTCACTCCATATTTCCCTAGGATTTAAGCTGTATGTAGCCCTGCTAATAATGAAGGTAAATTAGTAAGTGTGGGACTCAACTGAGGCTTGCCTTGGCAAGTTTGTAACACTTAGATAACTACAGCCAGTATTTAGAACCCCAGTAAATGGAGGTTGTATTAGATAGGAGCACTCAGGGAGTGTTAGTGAATATCAGAGCACTGACAAAGATTACAATGACCTGGTTATTGTTGTGTTTGTAGCTGGATGTACAGAGTAGCAATTTGATGTTTGCTAATGGAAATAGACAATAACTGGCTGCAGATGTGAAAGCAGCTTGTTATGCAGAATAATTTTGCTGCTGTTAGGGTTTAGCTGTATGAGGTGCTCAACATTGTATATACAAATATGTGGGCAAGGTCATTGCCTTGAAGAGAGGCTAAGATGCCTGTTACTTATAATATGACAGAGTGTTTATTTGGCAGGGAATGTGCCTATATAAAGTAAGATGAGGAGGATTTTCACATTAAAATGAAGCCGGAGTCTGAACGTCATCTGTGGAACTTCTTTGTGCTCTAAATGAAAGTGTTACATTTTTCATTGTGAATATGCTAATAAATTCATGAATACTCACCATCAAATATCAGTCATATTAGAAAGTACTAAAGAAACAGTGAAATAACTTGTGCATTTTGTTTAAGGAAATTGATATGCCAACACTAATTGCAGCAACGTTGCTCTTTCTATTAGTTACATCTTAATGGAGACTGTTGATAAAATGAAACAGCACCTGTGGATGCAATGCCATGAAAAACATGAATCCATGCCTCAAAAAAGGAAAAGGGAAAAAAACCCCAACCTGGTATTTTCAGAGCTGTGTTCAAAGAAACCATTAAACCTCACTGGCAAAGCTTGTCCTTATGACTCAGAGTTTTTAAGTGAGTGCTGTCATGGAATCAATGAATTGAGATCAAATGAGAGTTATTGTTTAAGCTCAATTAAAGCTCCATCGACATCAGCTACAGGTTTGGGATGTCACATGTGTTTGTCACTACACTGCTGATTCAGGAACCAAATTTTCAGGTATGTGGCCAGTGGTCCCAAATGCACAGTCACTCACCTTATGAAGGGAGGAGGGCTCTGAACCTTGAGGAGTTTCCTTGGGCAGCATCCCGACCCAAAGGAGGAGTCCCTGACTGCAGACCTGCTGCTCCGAGGAGGACCAGCTCAAAGTGGCTCTCCAGTGGGGTTCCACTTACACCCTGGTCAAATCTGATCTGTGATCAGATGTGGTCTTATAAATCCCCCTTGGCTGACAATCCCAATTTCTTCACCAGTAGAGGGTACACATCAGCTGTCAATTTATTGGTGCTCATAGAGATGACTTAAAGTCTCAGGGAGTAGCACTTGTATCTGTAAAGAAGGATGTATTTGTAGGTGGGATAATATCAAAAAGCCAAGTTGAAACTCCACATTTCAGTCTTTATTTGTAAGTAGATAAGTTATTGTTTGCACAGGCCCTGATCCAAGCTTAAGAGGCTTTTAACTTTTATATTTTTTCCATTTAACAAAAATGCTGTTTAATGGTATTGATGGATCCAGATGGATCCCAGATTTTTTTTATTAGGCTGTGAGCAGTTTTGATTTTCTTTTTTAATTTCTGGAAACTAATCAGGAATAAAAATGTATTAATGAAGCACATCCTCTTGCCGTAAGCACAGATATTACTGATGAGCAGCCATTCCCAGCTAGTCAGGGCTCCAGTGGCTTTCAGGAACCTGGACTTTTCCTTATAAAGAAAACGGTGCTCCCAGAGTGACAGTTGAGGACACTACCTGGCACGTTCTCCTGAAAGGCTGATCAATAACAGCTAAAACAAGGGGTGTGTGTGAGGGGAGCCCCAAACACACACGCTCCCACATAACCTTATCTAAAATCTTGCTGTTGTTTTCCAGAGCTCATCCTCTGAGCTGAGCTGCTTGTGGTTTAGATTTACACTGCATGCCTCTAATTAGGCTGATAGCCAGTTCTTTTTCACATATTCACCTGTGTAATGAAAGAAATGGGATTGCCTTGTTGTAAAAGTTAGGCTCCAGATCACATTCTTTGTGGATTGGATGTCACAGTTGGAGCTTGACCTGTTTGTTTCAGAAGAATGTCTTTTTGACATCTATTTCTGTCCAGATTCTATAACTACAGAAGTGAACGTGTATAAAAAGTTAGTTTTCTAAGGCTGCCTGAAGCAATAATGCTGATGTGTGAACTCTTCATACTTATCTCAGTGGATCAAATCTGAAATCTAATGATGATAATTCTTATAATTGGATCTGTACTAGCTTAGAACAAATTGATTTGAATCCAAAGAATACTCAACATGGAAACATTTTAATCTAATTTTAATTTAAAGCTTAATTATACAAATATGTTTGATTTGCTTTCCCAAGACACAAGTTCTGCAGAAAATGTGAAACCTGGGAAAAGAAAATCTTCCTGTCTTTAAATGAAGGGCATTCACAATTCTTGTGTGTGGGTTTTTATATATATATATATGTATATATATATATACATACATTTGTTTATTCATCTCCTTATGATTCACTAAAGAAGGTGTGAGCTTGGATTCAATGTATCTCATCCTGATCACTGATTTGACTTTCATGTGATTTCTTGCCATCTTTCTGACTAGACCTTTTGTCACTCAAAGCTTTTTCTCCAATGTTGACTTACTGCACCCTTGCTTTTGCAGTTGTCTGGTCTGAGCTTGAACAGGCAATGAGTTATAGCCAGAGCTTTTCCAGCTGGTAGCTGGATAACGTGATAGTAAATGACGGCTCAGTATATGTGGTGCTTTTATCACCTTTGCTACTGCAGTTCACAGGCAACCAGAGGGGTTTCTCCCTTTCATTTATGGAAGTGAGATCAGAAGGAGGCCTAATGCCTCCATTAACTTCAGTGTACTTGTGTGGGCACTTGCTTCAATGATGCATGCTGGATGTGATGCTGTAGGGAGCTGCTTTTGGAAAACCTGATGCCTGTGGGGTTTGTTATATGCTTTTTTCTTGACAGCTGCTGCAACTTGCCAGTAAAGACAATTGGGCAGCGAGAAAAATTACTTGCTGCTGCTTTGCCTTAAGATCACAATCTCAGGGCCATGAGCAGCTGTGGTAGTGGCAGTGAGTAGCAATGGTCAGGTTTGCATTCCCCAGGTATGCTGCTCTTCTCAGTCGCAAGTCCTGGGAGCTGCGAAGCGCCTTGTGCACATTTGCACCTTGTAGAGCAGGTATTTCTGTGTTCAGAACTGTGTAGGGTGGCTTGATGCCATGAGAACTCCTTCTGCAGCCTGCAGTGACACAGCAGAAGCAGCGTGGCACATCTGGGGAGGCTCATCACCAGCAAGGGTTTGGCCTGGACTGGCTCTGGCACTCGAGCTAGTCTTGTGGCACGGTGGCATGCATACAAAAGCTGCTTCTGGCTCGCAGGTTGGCTCTATGTAGGGGGTACTTCTTCAGACACATGGGTGTTTTCAATATCCGCTGTTCAAAATCACCTCTCTAATCCCTCAGATTATGAGTATGGTGACATTCATGACATACTTTATCTTGGTATTGGTTTTCCACTACTTTCTTAGCCCTAGATGTGTTTGGATCATATTTTTAACCTTTTCTCTGCAAATGTAGTAACTACAAAAGGTAACCTATTTCTTTGAAGAAAGCAGAAACTCTCATTCCATCTTCCACCATCTGAGGCATCCTCAAAACTATTTTGGGAGGAATAGGGGCTAGATTCATAATAAAACAGTGTCTTAGCAGGCTGCCTGCTTTCTTAGTGGAGTTTCACAGCCCTTTGGAAAATGGGATGACTCTGGTGTGGACAATCCTGTGGGATAGTTACTGTAGCTCCTACTGAGCAAAACTCCTGGTTGTTAATCTCTGCTCCATTCGCCAGTTTGCAGTGATGGCGTAGCTGCAGAAGGGATGCTGGAGAAGTAAATTATGGTCTGGGAAAGGCTGGAGGTGATCCTGGGGAGAAGAGAAAGCTATTTTTGGGACAAGATGTAAAGAAACAACTTACTGAAGAGCAGGGCACCTGTTTGGTCTGGAGAAATGGTGTTAGGAAGAAGATGGAGTAAATTCTGGTTTACAATCTCCCCAGGAAAGCTCTACCAGCATCTAGACCTCCCGTGCAGAGTCTTCTTCTAAATCAAACAGAAATCCAAATATGTTGGCCTTGATTTCCATTTTATACAGCAATTGCTATGTGGATACTTCCAAGATGGGATTTCTGCTTTGCCATACTTTTGAGGGACCTTAATTGTGGAAATTAGGTGTTGGGTTATTCTGAAAGAAAGATCCTTTTGATTGGATACAGCAGAACAATCCATGACATGAAAATGTTGATCTTCTCTCAGCTGTGTTCGAGTTGAATGACTTATCAGTTGTATGAAACAAGAAGAGTCAAATTTGGCCTTGTTAAAGCAAGAAGACTGACAAAATCCTGGAGTGAAATTCTGTAGTTCCTTCAAATACTTGGAAGGAAAACAGCTGTACTTGGAGAGAACACATTTGGAAAAACTAATGTAGTATTTTGAGCTCTTTGTTTTTCTCCCTTTTAATTCCTTTTCTTTCAAGTCTGGGCAGGGAATTATCAAAGTAGAGAACTTCAAGTAAGATGTGGTGGAAAGAATGAATTTAACCTTCTGCCTGCTCGCTTACCAGGGTTGTTATTAGAGTTTACTAGTGTCGTAGATTGAGAAATATGTGATGCTTACCATTGAACATGTTTTCATCCATGTAATGTTATAAAAATGTTCTTTATTTTCAGAATGGAGTTTTAGTAAAAGTGACAGAGACTTGTCCTCCCCTGAACTGCTCAGAACAAGATCATATCCTTCCAGAGAACCAGTGTTGCAGTGTTTGTAGAGGTAAGCCATTGGAAGGAACATAAATTGCTGACTCAGTGGGGGATACACTGGAAAGAACAATTCCTTTTTAATGAGATATTAGGTACCCCTATTAACCTGATTCTCTAATTACGTTCATGTAAAACCAGTCTGTGATAGTCTTTTGGTTAGAAGACTTACTAGATAAAAAGCTGAATAATAATTGCTCTGGACTAGAGAGAGGGAAAGAGAGGAAGAAAAGACTTGGAGAGGGAGGAAAGGAAGAGTCAGAGCAGAAAAAAGGCCTAGTATCTCTTAAGAATTCCCACTAGGAACAAGTTCTGTTTGAAGAAGAGGCATTTTATGTTGCTTAAACTTGTAACTGCACTGAATATACATGGCTTTGGAAATGGCGTTTTAAACTGTCTGTTTCAAAATCATAATAATAATGTTCAGATTCCAGTTTAATGGATATTTTAAAGTTGATTTAGATCTGAGCACACTAGGATTCACTCAGGAATTATGCTGGACAGTTGCTGAATAAACATGAAAAAATAGCCCAAGATCCCAGAATCCCATTTGTCCCCCTTCCAATGGGGTGTTGAGATGCAGGGTACTCTAGCTGGTTCCCTCTCAGCCCTGGTGATTCCTGGTTGTGTGGTGGTGGAGCAGATTGAACAAGCCGTAGGTAAAATCTTAGTTGAGGAAATGCAGGTATCCCAAGGCTGGAGAACAGGAACAAGCTTTCTTCTTAGTGTGTTGTAATCAGTGAGCTGTTGGGTGGAAGGGGTTGGGATGGTTACTGTCTGTGTGTGTCTATATTGTGCCTCTCTTCCACATGTCTCCCTTGGTGCTGAGGCTCAGCTGAGCTTAAGGAGAGCAGGGCTTGGGTGCTAGACTTCAGTGATGCACCCACTTGTCTTGCCAGTGAAGTAATTCCTGCAGTGTCATGGTGGATGCCAGTGAAGGGGTTCTGAATTGCTCCCTTAGCCAGTTAATATGAATTAATAGATAGGCATAGTTAAATAATGACTAAGGCCTTGAAATTGAAGCAGATGCACGGCGTTGCAGGAGCCAGCACATTTGAGACTGCTTGCTGCATCTAAGAGCGTACCTATTAATTTTGTTCAACAGCTTCTAGAAACATCTGTAACTATTAAAGCAAGCAGCAAGTGTTGCTTCTCTGTCCCTCAGAGGCTGGATGTCTTAATGATACTTCTTAACAGATGGTCCAGTTTGATGTGGTGCCATAGTGACAAAATTATCCTCGTCACTTAAAAGCATTAGGAATCTGAAAGCTTCCAAGTTGATGAAAGATAAGTTCTATAATTATTCAGTTCTGTGTTATTGTCAATGATAGGTACTCGTTTTAGATATTCATCACCAAACCGGTTTTATTATTTATAAGATAGCATGAATATGTAGACTTACGTGATGGTCTCTGGCAGGAATCATACTTTGACTTCCTGTGGATGCTGATCCATGGTGCTTGCAAATTGATACATGAAACTTCCCCTTCACTCCTGCTTTAGCTGATGCTCAACCAGCACCACCTCCTTTTGTATGTTATTCTTGCTTTTTAACATTCTTTTGAAAATTATGCTTAAGATACGATTCATGTTGTCAGCTTTACAAAGGCATGAATTGAAGTTGGCACTCCTAACTTGCTTTTTATATCTTGAAGAATCCATGTTGCTTGGCACTTGTGCTTCAGTTGCACACAACCCAAAATGGTAGTATATAACTTCGTCATATGTTGAGTGCTGGTGATAAACATGGATCTTTGTTAAGAATTCCATATTTGGTTTGGGTTTTGTCATGCAAACTGGTACCCTCTGCTGTGGCTAGCAAGCCATAGAGTCTTGTCCTGTCCTGCATCAACACGTCCTTTGCTGGGACAGGGTAGAATCCTGCTCTGGTTTGCAATAACTACCTCTTTCAGAAATTGCATTGAGATTTATTGTCCAAGCAGAAGCAGTGAGGAAGAAATAGTATAGTAAATACAGGCTTGAGTAATCAGAGTGTTTATTGGAAGCCCACATGGATCATGTGACAGTGGGGGGATTTAGATTACACATTAGGCAGCAGCTCTTCCCTGTGAGGGTGCTGAGGCGCTGGCCCAGGGTGATGGCCCAGAGAAGCTGTGGCTGCCCCATCCCTGGCAGTGCTCAAGGCCAGGTTGGACACAGGGGTTTGGAGCAAGCTGCTCCAGTGGAAGGGGTCCCTGCTCGTGGCAGGGGTTTGGAAGTGGAAGAGCTTAAAGGTCCCTTCCAACCCAAACCAGTCTGGGATTTTGTGATTTGCACATCAGGTGTATATTTCAGATTAAGCATACATGGATACAGATAACTCTTTGCATTGGCCCTTAGCTTGGCTTTTAGTTAGTCAACAGGAAGATTACTCAGCATTTACGAGTCATGTTAAACCTGAACAATAATTCTATGTAAAGTTTATCAGTGCATGCCAGTGACTGGTATGTTCTGGTTTTATCTCAGTTTGTGCTTTCTTTAGTATCTAATTGTGGAAATAGAACGCTTCTACTGAATATCATAGTATCACAGAATAGTTTGGGTTGGAAAGGACCTTAAGATCATCCAGTTCCAACCCCCCTGCCATGGGCAGGGACACCTCACACTAAACCATGGCACCCAAGGCTCTGTCCAGCCTGGTCTTGAACACTGCCAGGGATGGAGCATTCACAGCTTCCTTGTGCAATGCCTTCCAGTGCCTCACCACCCTCACAGTAAAGAATTTCTTCCTTATGGCTAACCTGAACTTCTCCTGTTTAAATTTGAACCAGTTATCCGGTGTCCTATCAGTACTGTCTCTAATGACGAGTCCCTCTTCGGTATCCTTGTATGCCCCAGTCTGATCATTATCTGTAGAATTCCATAACACCTTTGCTGTATTGGTCAAGGGTGGCAGGTTTGCAGCTTGTGCTTTCCTGGTTGCAGCAGAGGAATTTCCATGTAATGAAAGGATAAGTGTGGGGGATCAACAGAAGGAAAACACCATAGAGAAACACGGAAACTTCATGATGCTGTGGTATGAGAATGTGCCCTCTTCAGGAATCTGTTATATCTGCTGCAATAATAGATAAGTGCCTAAAATAAAATAGGGTATGAATGGAAAAAAATAAACCTGTAGTGTTTATGGTGATGGAAACTGTGAGTCAGCAAAGGAGTGAGTTGAACACTGTAATGTCCACAGTTGGTGGCTTCCTAGATAGTCATTATTGTTTGTAAGTGGTTACAGAGGTGAAGGCAGCAAGCACCTTTTATTCTTCAGGCTTGCTACAGTCTAGCAAAAGCTAATATATTGCTAAAACCTGATTCCTGTATTTCAGCAAAATGACTGTATAACTGTGCAACAAGGCAGGGGGAGCGTGGAAGAACTCTGCTGTAGTCATCTGATGGACCTAAATGTAGAAATGGGCCTTATCAGATCTGTGTATAGGATCTCTCCTTGGTTGTTATGTAGAGAATACTTAGTTTTTCCCTTCATCTGTGTGCTTTAATATAAATATAAATGCTTCAATTATGTGGTCCCTTTTTACGTCTCAGCAGGATAGTCTGTGCTGTTATTAAGCCCTCTTTTACACTTACAGAATTTGTTGTTAATTTTACAATTGTACAAGGAATCATTGTGTAACAGAATATCTTTTGTACTGCTTTTGGAGAATCACTCATTTTTCTTCCAGCATGTCTGCTGCATTTTGTATAGCCCAGGGACAAATCTAATACAAAAATCAGTGTCATAGAAGTGTTTTATTTTTCCCTTTAGCTGTTTTTCTCCTTGCCAAAGACAGTGTATAACTTGAAAAAGTGGATTTTTTTCTCCTTTGAATGAGTGATTCAAATAATGTTTCATGAGAGAATTTTTATGTTGTTATGCTCACAATTTTAGTATATGAGAATAGGCTTAACAGCCCCAGCAGCTTTAGTCATGCTCTGCTTAACAGAGAGAGTGTGAGGACAGAAGCAAGTGATGAGAGCTCTTCGGTTGCTGGAGAAAATAACCTTTATTTGCTATCCTGTAGTATGGTTTGGCTGATGGACTTGGATTGAACGTTGGTACTGGTTAGCAGGAGGTGTTGAATCCTACTGATGAGCTCAAGTGTGCATTGCATGGGAGGAAACAGCACTGAAACCTAACCATGAGTCTTCTGCCACCCTTACTTGTATTGTTGAGTTTTGTTTGAAGGAGGTATTTATTCTTCCAATTAGAGGATGAGAAGGGTCTTCAGTTGGCATGTGTCTTAGCTCTCCCCCTCTAGCTGGGAAGCAGTTGCTTTTTCAGAAATGGAATGTTTCTTATTCCTTGCTGTGAGGTATGAGTTAGTTCAAGGTTTTCAGTTTATTAAGACTTAATAGAGGTTGATAAATATGGATTAGTTTATTTCTAACCATAGTTGTAACGTTATTTGGGATTTAGAAGAGCTTTTTGTCTGAAAAAAACAATAATCTCGGTAAGCTTGTTGGGCTGTGAAGTACTAGTATTCTAAAGCACGCAAATGAGGAACATGGAATACGTCTGCATTGATACAGCAACTGGGAAGAATTTATGAAGTTACTGTTTTGTGTCAGACCACTGAGTGCTGGGACCACAGTCTCTGAAGGCATAAAAGCTGCTCTTCCAAGTGTTTCACATCTCATGACTCATTAAAAACTGATTCAGATCATGAAAAGGGATAACTGCTCAAATTTCATGACTTCTCCTATGAATTCTCCTCCAGATTTACTTTACACATTTATGTAGTAATCATGGGGCTAAATCTTACCAGTAGTAAAGACTTTGAGGTTGAAATTAACTTGGACCTCCAGAACATTACCAGTGCTATTAATGGAAGCATTGTCAGCATTCCTTTTAGAAGCCTGTGGAATGTGAACTCCTGAAGGTTAGTTTCTCGAGCAGCAAGAGAACAGCGCTCAGATTCTGAAGTGAACAGCCAGGGGTGTTGTAAGAGGTACAGAAAACATTACAGATGTTATAAGAAAACCCTCTGAAAAATGAGGGGCACAGTAGTGTTGCCCTAAATGTAGGAAGAGGTGTATATAAGATGTGTTGATTCCAGCTGTAGTTTCAAATGAGTTCTTGCATTCTTCAAGCAGTAATTAAGACAAATTATCAAATATATTAGGTACTTAACTAGATAACATGCAAACCAGCTTACATGCTGCTCTGGAAAAGCATGTACCTCATGATGTCAAGAACCTCAAGATGTCAAGAATCTTGGAAAAGTAAGAGCAATGTTGAGATGTCCCACAATGGAATGCATGTTTAAGTTGAGATAATGTGACTTGTAGCCAGCCCTAGTCAGTTGTGCAGTTCCTGATGCTGCAGAAATGATAGTTTTCTGTCTGCTAGCATAAAATCTGATCATTTTCAGATTGTCTTAGTAATTTATTAATGGTCATTGTACAGTCAGAAGAAAGAAGTAGAAAGATACAGATCTGTCCTTAAGGAAAACTGGAGCAAACACTTCCACAGCCTTGATAAGGCAGAGTAATGTTATCAGAGCTGTCTGGGGAAGGAACAAAGGTCATCCGGCCCATAACATTCTAAACACGCTCTTCACTATTTAATTCCCTTGTTGTTAGTATCTAATTGTACCTTGAATGTCTTGAATGACTTTTTGTTGTACACATTTATGACTGTGTGTGTCTGTGTGGAGAAGATGGTTTCTGACATCTGTTCTGGATATGTTTATCTGTAATTGTAATTCATGCTCACTTGTCATTTGCGTTGGCCCAAAATTAATTTAGATTATCAGAATTATTTGAGACTTGGTGTGCTCCTTTCAAATCCTCTCCAGTTGCCTGCTTGCTCAGATGCAATGAATTCTATTTGAAGCCATTTCTTACCTTTAGAGAAGAGCTGACTGTCTCAGATAAGACCTTGCTGAGTATTTTAAGGGTCAGTAATTCAGCTATTTTCACCTGGGCAATGGGAATGCATGCCCTCTGCCAGCCGCCATCCAGGTTGAGATTCAGATCCCACTGCAGGATCAAGGGGTGGTTTTCCCATCTGTGTAGGTTTTTTAAAGTAGCCTTACAGTCCATTCCATACAGAGAATTAACAAAGTCAATGTTTGCATTCTTTTCCATTCTGCTTCCTTGGGGGTAAGTAACTGCTCCCATGAGGAGGCTGGCCAGGAGTAGACTGATGTTTAAGTCAGTGCTTAGGTCCCTCTCTTTTCAGTCAGGAATATAAGCGTGGTGGTTGGACTCAGTGGCCCTGTGTACATTCCTGTTTGTTCTGCTGAGTAAGAAACAATTAGACACTGAATTGGGATTGTTAAAGGGGAGAACAAGCTGAAAAATTTCTTCCCATTACAATCCAACCACAAGGTCTCCTTTATTTGCCAGAAGGGCAGGAACAGCACTCAGGCCCAATAGGAACTAATATAAAGTTGACAGCATTTTATTCTTTTCTTGCCTTCAAAACGCCAGCTGGGGAGAGAGGAGACCAGGCTCTAAGAAATGCAAGAATTGCACCCTGTTGGTGTGCAGCTCTTGGCTCTTTTGGAGTGCTAAATGTGCATCTTCACTGCAAAAGAAAAGTACTTGGGAAACCTCTGAACCGACTGATGATGTTCCCACTCTGGCAGAGGCACAGTGAACCCTCACTCTTCTGTACCATCAAGTGCATGTTTTTTTCCTGCTGGTTAACCTTAAATTACATTTGTTCTATAAAAACTTGGTAACATACGAAGCTGTAGTGCATGCTCTTAACAGGAGTGGCTTCCACTTTCTTGTTGCAGAGGTGTTGACCAAGTTTTCTGGAATGCGATGGGAAATTGAAGTAGAGTCACTTTTAGTCAGCATTTTTAAAAGATAGGAAACAGCATTTCATTTGCCTTTTATAGTGATAAATGCCAAGGCAATCTAGAGGTGTAGGAGGTGGTGTATCATTCCGAATGAGGAGAACAATGAAAAGTTCTGTAGAGCCTTTAATTATGCAAGTTACAGAACTGGAGTATCACTTATTTTCTTCTATGCCTACAAGCTTGAAAAATAAATAGTNTGTAGGAGGTGGTGTATCATTCCGAATGAGGAGAACAATGAAAAGTTCTGTAGAGCCTTTAATTATGCAAGTTACAGAACTGGAGTATCACTTATTTTCTTCTATGCTCTTTTAACAGCCTACAAGCTTGAAAAATAAAGAGTGATACTGAATGGAGACAGTTCCTATTTGAGTTGATAACAGAGGAACAAAAGTGATACAGTTTTTCCTTGAAGAGCTTTTAAAAGCACTTGATGGTTCTAAGTGGTACAAAACGGATAGTTAGGGTAGGCATCAGATCTACTGATGAATTTCAGGGGTAGCAAATAAAAAATGAAGGTTTCGTAGGGCTGTGATGTGATACTGAAAACTAAACAGTGACTTGTGATTGGGAGAAAGTATTAGAGAAGAGCAATTGATCGGAGGCATGGGACTTGTTCACCCTGAGAAATGTCCTTTGGCTCATTGTAAGTCATAAATTTGCCATGAAGTGATCACAAGGTAAAATGTTGATTCTGTTGGGTAGAAAGAACATAGGAACAGTCTTTTGGCACACAAGACTATATAGAGACTGTTGTAACTAAAACAGGCTGAGAAAGAGGAAATATTTTTTTGCAGGTTTGCATGAGAAGGAAATTGTAATAAATTAAAAATCTTCTCTCTCAAGACAGTAGTAACAACCCACACTAAAAAATGTGTGGTCTTTTAATAGTGTCAGCCTTAATGCACTGTTATTTGGAACATTGGTTCCAAGTAGTAGTATCTATCAGTGCTAATCAAATATAAACCTACTACTGTATATCAGTTCAAAGGAGAGATATAATAAAGCAGCAGAATATAGACTAGAGATGGAACTGTTGGAACAAGTCCAGAGGAGGGTCACGAGGATGATCAGGGACTGGAGCATCTCCTGTATGAAGACAGGCTGGGAAAGTTGGGGCTGTTCAGGCTGGGGAAGAGAAGGCTGTGTGGAGACTTCCTAGCAGCCTTCCAGTATCTGAAGGGGGCCTATAGGGATGCTGGGGAGGGACTCGTCGTCAGTAACTGTAGCAATAGGACAAGGGGTGATGGGTTTCAACTTTAATAGGGGAAGTTCAGGTCAGATATACGGAACAAATTCTTTCCTGTGAGGGTGGTGAGGCACTGGAGCAGGTAGTCCAGAGACTTAGTGAATGCTCCATCCCTGGCAGTGTTCAAGGCCAGGATGGACAGTGCCTTGGGTGACATGGTTTAGCGTGAGGTGTCCCTGCTTATGGCAGGGGGGTTGGAACTGGATGGTCTTAAGGTGCTTTCCAGCCCTAAGCATTCTGTGATTCTGTGTCTTAGGGGAAACTGTGATAAAGAAAATATTATAAAAGTTGTTTCTTGGATATTATCTAGAACACCAGCAGAATAGTAATGCTGCTTGGAGACTATAAATTAGATGCTAACTGGGTAAATTTGGGGAGATGGGTTCCAGTGTTCAGTTTTGATTATAAAGGCAGAAATAAGAACTCAAATACTGTGATTGCATAAATGGCTAAAAGCAGTCTAATTGTGCCTGGTTTTACCAGTATGAATTGTACCCAGGCTTGACAAGGCTGTATCTGGAATGCTTGAGTGTTTTTTTACCAGACTCTGAAATGAGTGAAGACTAGAAGGGATGTCAACAAAACTGAGTTTGTGACCCCCAACTTGCAAAGTTGGAGTGCAGTAAAATGATGAAACCTCCGTTTCCAAGTAGTAGATGACTGAAGTTCATATTTTAAAACAAACTCTCCGTCAGCAACAGCTTCAGGATAGCCTTATGAAAATTTGCTTACTGAAGGTGGAAATTATATTTAGTGTATGCTGAAGTCTTCCAAAGTTCTTTGAAGAATATCCAAGCAAGGGATACGAACAAGGATCTGAATCTGGCATTTACATCTTGAAAGTCCAGGTTGTCTTTTTCTTAGCTGCTTTTAGGGGATTATAGGAAAGTTTCATTAGGGACAGTAGTGACAGGACAAGGGGTAACGGGTTCAAACTGAAACAGGAGAGGTTTGGATTGGATCTAAGGAAGAAATTCTTTGCTGTTAGGGTGCTGAGGCACTGGAATGGGTTGGCCAGGGAGGTTGTGAGTGCTCCATCCCTGGCAGTGTTCAAGGCCAGGTTGGATGAAGCCTTGAGTGACATGGTTTAGTGTGAGGTGTCCCTGCTTATGGCAGGGGGGTTGGAACTGGATGATCTTAAGGTCCCTTCCAACCCTAACTATTCTATGATCCTATGATAATGAACTAGAACTTCTGGATTGCTCCTTTATGACCAGGTGGAATTGGTAGAAACTGTTCTTGTATTCATAAAAGCATAAGTTGGGATACAAGTAGCTGGTGGTATGTCCTGGGTTCTGCTTTCCCATCTTCCAGCAGACAAAAGCAGAACAAAGGAGAGCTACCAAAAAGACTGTTTATGTATCACAGGCAAATAGAAATTGAGTCATGGATATTCATAGAGAAAAATCCATCAAAAATGCACCAGTGGGGAGAAAGAAATTCCCATTGTCCAGGTAAGGTGTTCAGTTATCTCTTCCAGTACTTCCAGCGGAGTGCCCTTAAAGAGATAAAGTGGCAATTACTTTCACTTTAGACTTCAACAGAGAGAGGTTCTGGCACATCTTTGAGAGATCCTGAGAATCAGGAAGGAAGAACTTGGGCCAGTTGTGCCTTTGTAGAAGAAAGTGGGAAAGCTCATGTGTTTAGAAATTAATTTGTATGGATTGAAAGAAGCTGTTCACAAAGAAACTGCTGGGAATTTGTTTCAAGGGAAAGGGAGAGACTAATAAAGCTTCTCTCCCACACACTATGATTCAGGTATTAATGAGGAACCCTAGAAACAACCCAGCTAGTTTTTGATGACAAGGAGGTGTTTTGACAACCCGTACAGGTTTGTGTTCTAATACAGCATCTTCTTTCTCGTCTAAAAGTGTGTGTGATTACGCATAATAAGGGAATTGTGAAGGACTTTTTATATTAATCTTTACTGTCCTTTTGGTGTAAGTTTGTATTGCACTTCTCAGCGATAAGGTGATGCTTAGTTCTACATGGAGTTCCATAGAAGCCTAATGTATTGTCATGGGTTCAGTAGAAGTTGAATGTATTATCAAGACTTTCTGCTTAGAAGTTGTCTTTCCTCCTGACTAAAACTACTATACAAATGCATTTGTTAACAATATGGTTTTATTAAGAATGAACAGATGGAGGAATCCAAAAAGTCTCTGTGCATCATGTAGGTTTATAGAGAGAATTTCTTGTAACAGTCCTCCAATACTGAAAGGAGCTGACAAGAAACCTGGAGAGGAATGTTTGACAAGGGCCTGTAGGGACAGGACAAAGGGGGAATGGCTTTAACCTGACAGAAGGGAGGTTGAGATCTGAGGAAGAAGCTGTTCCCTGTGAGGGTGCTGAGGCGCTGGCACAGGGTGATGGCCCAGAGAAGCTGTGGCTGCCCCATCCCTGGCAGTGCTCAAGGCCAGGTTGGAAGAGTCTTGGAGCAGTGTGGTCTAGTGGAAGGTGTCCTTTCCCATGGCAGGGGGGTGGAACTGGATAAGTTTTAAGGCCCCTTCCAACCCAAACCAGTCTGGGATTCGATGCCAAAGATTTTCAGAGTGGTACAGTCAATATAAAGAACCAATATGAATAGCTGAAATAAACATGTTTTAATACCTTGTATTTCAGGCCATAATTTCTGTGCTGAGGGACACAGATGTGGTGAAAATTCTGAGTGCAAAAACTGGAACACAAAAGCTACTTGTGAATGCAAGACTGGCTTTCTCTCTGTCCAAGGGGATTCTGCCTACTGTGAAGGTAAACAAGATATTTCAATACCTGCCATCTTAACATCCTATTTGGGAACATGGTGTTAAATAAATGGTTGAGGAATGGATTTCATTGCAAGATTTCATTTCAGTAGATTTCATTTCAGTAGATTTCATTTCAGTAGATTTCATTTCAGTAGATTTCATTTCAGTAGATTTCATTTCAAGATGGTGAATGTCACAAAGGGGTTTTTTTGCCTTCATAAATGTGGATTGCAGATGACGAGTGCTGCTGGATCATTCAGATTGCTTGTCTATGGGTGTGCTTAATTGCTGCAGCTGTGCCTGGGCACACTGTGACCCTGCTGGCATTGGCAATGGTAAAATACTGTTTCTTTTTCAGAGATAGTACCTACCTTCTAAAATGTTTTTTAGAGAACAACATCTTTGTGATTTTAAAAAGGAAGTGGGAATTTAGGAAGTTTAGGAATTCTGCTAGTGTTGTGTGAGGAAGGTCCATGTGTAGGTATCCTGAGGCTTGGATACAGAGATTATGATATGCAGTCCTTCCTGAAGCATTTCTGTGGGACAAGGGCTTTACTGAAATGGTTTTTGTATGATCCAGGAGAGACTTATTTCTGAGGAGTGTGTACCTGAGGTGCTTCTGTTGATGCAGTATTCCATCACAGGAATGGATGCAAGGGGACATCATTCTCCTTTTTTGTTTCTCAGTGTTTTCGAGAGCTTGCTGTTATGCATAGCTGTGATGTGCTTATTAAAAACTAAATGGATGAATTAACATATACCACGTCCCTTCCTGACTTCGCATTGTGGTTTTGGGCTTGTTTTTGTATGTCAGGCTGCAATATTTAATCTTTTGGCCATCATTTCCCTAGATTCTGTTTCCAGTGGTGCTGGTGATGGAAGGGAGGTGGCATTTTTGACAACCTGTGAAAAGAGACTGTAGAAATTGGAGGACAGAATGAAAGGATCTACAAGTGTAAACAGGGCTTAAACGATCCTGCTTTCATAAAAAGACTTTTGAGTTTGTGAGTGAACAGGACTGCTTGAAATAGCAGTTTTTAGAGCTGTTCAGTGAATTACAACTATAAATCTTAACGTATTCAGTCAGGTCTTTATAAACAGAAACGTGAACACTTCTGTGCATGCACATTCAGTGACTGGGAGAACAGCTTACCCATTTGTTCTTAAAGGTAGGCAGCAGATACACTGTAGACAGAGAAGTTTTTTAGTACAAAACCCTTATGAGAAGAGCTGCCCGTATATGCACTGCAAGGGTTGCTCAGAAATCGGAGGACAGCAGCAAGGCTCTTTATCAACCGTGATACAGAATTTGGGATTTGTTCTTTTCTTTCTGTTTAAAAAAGAAAATCAGTGCTTAGTGCTTTTATTTACTAGTAGCAGGCTGTCCTTCTTTTCCTCTATGGAAAAACATTTAACATCTTAATTCAAAGAGTTTTGGAGATGTTGGCAGTGCATTGGTGGTAGTGGTGGGGAAAATGAGGGTTTTTTTTAAGGAATTAGTGGGAATTGCAGCATAACTGGTCTGTATTGCGTTACATTTGGGAAGGGCAAATGGAATTCTTGACTTCTGAGCGTGTGGGTGAAACCTGAGGCAAGAGAACAAACACAGCTGCTTTTGCTGCCCGAGAGCATGGGATAGTTGAGAGAGGGCGGCTTTGTGCATACAGAATCCCAGAATCCTAAGGGTTGGAAGGGACCTCGAAGCTCATCCAGTCCAGCCCCCCTGCGAGAGCAGGGTAACCTCGAGTACATCACACAGGAACTTGTCCAGGCGGGCCTTGAGTATCTCCAACGTAGGAGACTCCACAACCCCCCTGGGCAATCAGTGCTCTNAGCCCCCCTGCGAGAGCAGGGTAACCTCGAGTACATCACACAGGAACTTGTCCAGGCGGGCCTTGAGTATCTCCAACGTAGGAGACTCCACAACCCCCCTGGGCAACCTGCTCAGTGCTCTGGCACTCTCACAGGAAAGAAGTTCCTCCTGATGGAGGTTCCACATGGAGCCTCCTATGCTCCAGTTTACACCCATTGCCCCTTGCCCTGTCACTGGACATCACTGAAAAGAACCTGGCTCCATCATCCTGACACTCACCCTTTACATCTTTGTAAACATTGATGAGGTCACCCCTCAGTCTCCTCTTCTCCAAGCTAAAGAGACCCAGCTCCCTCAGCCTCTCCTCACAATGAAATTGTAAATTTGATGGATGGAGAGTAGTCTTCAGGAGGTAACATGGAGCAGAGAAGGCCTTTTAGCAAGGGGAACTAGAAGCTGACAAATTGATTAGCCAAGAGGTGGCTTCCTTCAGCCCTGTGAAGAGCTTCCTTGCACTCCTCGGAACAGCTTCCTGCAAAGTTGCCTTCTGTGCCTAACCTGATTTGTCTTGTCTGTGTGTTTCATCTGCTCAATAGGAGCATTTCATAGCTGGCTGTATAACGTTCTCAAATCCACGGTGAAGCTGTAATTTATACCACTGGTGTCAAAGGCACGGGTCTGAAAGTACAGTTTGGCAGGATGTTGGTACAGGAGAGAGGTGGACTCTTTTTGGGGACATGGATTTCTGTGTGTACAGTGTAAGAATAAAATACACAGAACACCTGAACATTCGCAGCACCTGTGGAAGCAAGAAAGGTGTTATTCCCAGCTGTGGTTCTGAACTTGTCTTCAGCATTCTGAAGCCTTTGAACTTCAGAGACATTAAGATTGATGTTTCCTTGGAGATGGCGAGGTTCAACTGTTTCGTACTCATGACGTGCTGGTAAGTGGCACCTTACTTCAGAGTGCTCCAGATAATCAACTTGGAGCTTTCCAGATTTCTCCTCTCTTCCAATGTACTTGAAGTACTTGCGCATATAAATTCTAATGTAGGTTATTATTTTACCATACCTGCTTTTTGCTGTTATTTCTGCTTGCTGTTACTCACCCAGTTTTATTCTGGTGGACCATAGGGCATCGTTTTGATCTTGTAAGGTCTCTGAACAGTTGTGTTTGAGTCTGCTTTGCTTTTTGTCTTGTATTTGTGGGGTTTTTAACATTCCATCTTCACATTTGCAGTAAGGAGGAAAAACTAAAAGGATTTTTGATTTTGTCAGAGGATTGGCAATATATTTGATTTATAAAATAAATAACAAGAATCCGAGGGGCTTTTGCTATGAATTCTCAGTAACTACTTTTGAAGTAGTCAGCAGCTCCTCATGGCAAAATACACGTGTGGCACTCACTATACACGTTCCATCTTTGGAGTAACATAGATGTGTTTAGGGAAGACAGTTTCTGACAACAAACCAATAAATGAAGCTGGTAATGAATGCAGGGGGTAAGTGGAGATTCTCTGTGTGCTGTAAAAAAGCCAGGTGTTTCGCTTAAAAGCCGAAAAGTTGAGCATTTTTTGTTATGTTTACCTACTTATGTGCATATGAGACATAAATGGAACATTGATCATTTGCAGAGAGACGTCTAGAGATATTTGTATCATGTTGTCTGAGCTTTAACCACTGGTAGGGATACTTACGTACAGGTATCGGATCCATGCCCGTTTATGTCTGTCACATACGCATGGATAAGTTCTGGGAACTGCACAAGTGGGAGCAAGTTCAGTGTCTGCAGGGTACAAGGATTCTAGCTGTAGCAGCACGTGCACACGTGCTGGCATGTGAGCACCTGTGTTGGGGGCTCAAAGTTGCAGCCTGAGAATTAGTTTACAGATGGAGCAGCAGTTCAGTGGCAAACCCAGGCCCAAAATGGGGGATTACACTGAGGCTGCCACATGGTGATCCTTCCAGGCACATTCTGTGCTGGGTCCAGCAGCCTTGAAAATCCCACAGCTGTGAATGTAGTTTGGAAACTAGGGAATGAAATGAAGTTTTTATCCTTCAGCAAAACAACCAACCAGCCAAAAAAACCCCAACAACAACAAGGAACCAAACTTCCCGCAGCCTAAATGGACAAGTCTGGTTTCTTATATAAATAATAATAAAAATATTATTAATAGCAAATGTGCTTTACCTTTAGTAATAGCAATAGCTCTGGGTTGTTCCACTAAATACTATCTGCTGCCTTTTTCTTTCTGTGAAAAGAAAAAGTCCTTCCTATAGATGGAAGACCAAAATTAGTTTTAAAAGTACAAAAGTCTCTAAATCCATGACAAGTTTCAGTTTATACCAACCCATTTTTGGTAGGTTGGTAAGTCACTTAACCGGTATGGTTCTGGGTATTCAAAGCTGATGTGCATACACAAAACCAAGTACAAAAGTTCAGAAACAGTTGGAAAAAGCATAATTGCTGACCTAGGGCTTTGCTATGCCCTTCACTCTCTGCTTTCCCCTTCATCATTTCAACATGCACATTTTGCATCCATTTCCAGCATTTCTCCTCATGCCTTTTGTTCAGATTAATTTGGAATTGAGTTATGTGTTGATGGTACAGGCTGTGTCTGTAGCAAGTGGAAGCTATTCGGGATTTATTTAGAGTCATTGAGCTTTTGTCATTATCCAGATGTGGTAGGGTTACACTCATGGATAGAAATGTTAATGTATTTCTGCTTAGAACTGGAATGGAGAGATATATGATTTATATATTTGTATTAAGTTTAATTTGCAAATAATAAGCAGGTTCCCCATTTTCTCAGTGTATGAGGAGCTATATTTGAACTGAAACTAAAAATAAGACTGTCCTAGTAAGAAAAGGAAGCCTTACCCGGCCCTTATGGATGTAGGATCTGTCTGTTTCCTGGTGTGCATGTGTCTGTGCAGGTTTTTCTGTGCAGAAACTGGGACAATGGTGTTAACAAAACCCTTTGTTGTCTTGCTGGGATATTGTGAAGTTTACTGCATGAAGACAGGCTGAGAGAGCTGGGCTTCTTCAGCCTGGAGAAGGGAAGGCTCTGGGGAGACCTTAGAGCAGCTTCCAGTGCCTAAAAGGGGCTACAAGGAAGTGGAGAGGTGCTTTGGACAGGGGCCTGTGGGGACAGGACAATAATACCACAAAATAGACTGGCCTAGGTGCAGAAAAGTAAGCAAACTGCTGATACAGGAAGAGATAAGTTTGATTTTGTTTTTACTTCCTAAATGTTATTGACAGCTGAGGAACGGCTTCCTATAAAATATTCATGTCCATATTTAATTTTCAGAAGAATAATTCCTCTTACTCTGTAAGATTTTTGACAGGGAAATTGATTTCATTCAGGGGGGCAGCTGCCCCTGGAAAACCTCTCAAAAAGTGCTTTTTTCTAAGACATCTTCCTCTATTTAATAATCTGCTCCTTCGTACCGGAGTCCATTTGGAGGCTGTGGAAAAGAGTTACAAATAAGTTAGAGCGAGACTTTGATTCAAGTAATGGAAATTAGCACGAATGTCCGTACAGCATCCACAAAGACAACGCATAGATTGATGGTAGTTTCCTGCTTGGTTTGCTGACTCTTGCACTATATTTAATATGCAGATTCTTTTCCCAAAAAAAGAAAGCGTAGATTTTTCCAGTTCATGTGCCTGTTCTTCACATCTGAAGGGTAAATTTCAACGAACCTTTGGGGTAGTCCAGATAATTTTTAACTCTGTTCTTCTTTGAACTTTCTTTTAATCCCCTTCTTTCTAGATGAGACAGCTCAGTTTTCCTTCTTGCTAGTGATAGTTTCTGATTTATTGCATTTGATTAACCTGTGGTTTTTTATTGGTTCTGTGGAAGATGTAGCTGTGTTTATGTCTTGTCCTGAATTCCTTCACTGAAGCTGTGTGTGTCTCATACCACTTGTCCCTGTAGGGATCACTGTGTTTCAGGAGTAGAAAATCATTTTCTGTGTGCTTACAGAAGAAGGAAGTGCTTGAAAACGGTGAGGATGAAATTGGCCATGCAAACTCCTTTTTCTATCTCTCATCTTCCTTAAGGTGGTTTACCTCTCAGCTTCATTTTCATTATTTTGTTTCCCTAATTCTTAGGACTCATTTTTTCCCTTCAAGCTTTAACCAGAGAATGTGTCTGTACATACTGGTAGCTGTTAGCACGGAGATGATGGTATGTATGCATAGTAGCATCTTCAGATATGAATGTGAGTTAGTGTTAGTGCAGTGACACGCCATGTTTTGCAGAAGGAGAGATCTTATTTGCAGAGAGTTTGCACTGAAGAACTCCTGGTTGCCTCAGGGCTGGCTCTGGGCACAGGCAGCGCAGGCAGTGTGCTGGGACAGCAGACCTCCATAGAATCATAGAATAGTGAGGGTTGGAAAGGACCTTAAGATCATCCAGTTCCTACGCCGCTGCCATAAGCAGGAAGGGACACCTTGGCCATACGCTTACTCTCTTGGGGCCCAAGATACAGGGCTTAGTGGTGCTCCTGCTTTTCTGTTTCCTCAGGAGATCTCTCAGGGTGTTGTTTCCTTGCTTCACAGTCCCTCATCCATGAGACAGTAAAACCTGATTTTGTGCAGAGCTGATTCAGTGCTTCGCAACGTCATGACTATGCTGTTAGTTGTTGGGATGCCGTGGCAGCCTGAAATTGTTGCTGATACATTCCTGTTTCCAGGAGTAGGAATGATCCTGATTATTTTATCTCCTTGAAGCTTTTCCTTACCACTAGAATATGGACATTGTTTTCCATTGTGAGTTTCTTGGGCAAAAAGGATTTTGCAGTATTTATATATATTTGTATTTTAACTTCACTATGTGGAAAATTGGGCAAATACATGGGAAGATCGGGATTATGGCTAGATGTTAGAAGCTGTCTAACCATCAACTAGGCCAGTTCAGACTCTTAAGACATCTCAGAGATGCCAGGTTCCTGCATGTGGACTATTTTTCAGTGAAGCACTCTGTTTCATTGGGATTATCATGTCTGCTTAAGAGCCTCTGTGTTGGTAATGAAAAGTTCCCTCCATTTACTTGGGCACAAGTGACAATAACCTTTGAAGGTCAGTCCTTCTACTCTGTTCTGGAGCTTGCTTTAATCTGTTACCCTTTATGTGACTTGACCTGCTGTTTTGGCTTTCAGTCTAGCTGGCTGAAGCACTGCTACTGTGAAAAGGTCAGAAGCAAGCTGAAGTGCATTCAGTCTGTGAGAGAGCGTAGGGTACGATTTCCAGTCTTCCTTTCTCATAGGAATCGGTTTGGAGCTTGGTGCTGCCCCTACGTGTGATTTTCATCTAACAGTTTTCACGTACAAACAATGAGATCCAGTTTGGCTAAAACGTGACCCACCTCTGTGGGTAAGGCTGGTCGGAGAGCTGATGCTTGACAGCACAGCAGCTGCAGTGCACCAGCATACCTGTTGGTCACCAGCACCTCGCTGGTTATACTGTCAGCACTCCCTTCCGGAACAGCTGCAGAACACTGGATGTTAGAGAGATGTACAGCTTTTGCCATACACCATTTTGCTTGCCAGGAGTGCTAGGGTTCTTATGGGTACATGGGGAAAGTGGCACCTCAGCCTGAGTGCTAACAGGCTCTGTGGGTGCTGCTTGGTTAGCAATGGCATTGTTGGATACTCATTAGTGTGCAAGAGATGATGAATGTGGAGGTGGACTGAACCATCCTGTCTCATTAAACGTTTGGGAACAAATGAATTTCTGTTTCAGGTGAGTAAAATTCTTTTTCTCTTAGTTAGCACAATATAAACAGCTGGAGCTCAGTTCTGGCCTCCAATTCATATAAATCTTGAAATGAACTAATGAGGAACACAGAAGAGAGAACTGCATCTTGGACTACAGAGGAATGTAATCAATATAAATTCCCTGGAGCTGTATCTGTTTTGTGCTAGGTTCCCATTGATTTTGTAAACATTTTAGCATTAGCCATTATCCCCTTTGAATATAAATCATTTCCCAGTAGTTCTCCTGTATTTTAATTAATACTGAAGTGACCAACTTGAGGATTCTTTCTGTCCTATTATTGCTAAACTAAAGAAATTCTCCCTCATTTTTTTCACAGCCTTAATCTGACCCCTGTGAAATCAGTAGGCATATGGAATGCTCAGGAAGTGGTGATGCTGAGAAAACCTGAGACAGCCAGGAAATGTCAAAGTTAGAAAATCAGGAATCTTGGGGGAAAATCAACCCGTTTGAAAATAGTTTGCTACTTTAATTTGTGTGAGTTTTTGTTCCAGTTGGGAACTTCCTGTTTTTTCAAAGGAAAACAGAGGAGATGGGGATGGTTGTTCTGGGACTGAAGAGCTGGGACATGGGCATTCTGCCCTCATTCTGATTTCAAGATACAGGGGGCAATAGCTGCCTAGTCTGTTTTACATTGAATTAGCTGGGGGGGGGGGGGGGA
>NDXB01012320.1:30962-60742 GCA_002631895.1 Agapornis roseicollis | reverse complement strand
CCTTTTCTTTTTTTTTTTTTTTTTTAGAAGAAAAAGATATCCATGTAAGGAAGTACTACTTACAGTCCCTCTTTGCTTAACTATCTATGCAAACTTGCTAAATTCCCAATATTTTCTTGCTTGTTTTACATATAAGGCTGAAGAATTAAGAGTAAAGGAGGTGTGTGATTGTGTGAAAAGCAGGGAACAAGGAAGCTATGCAGCACACAGCAGCCATTCTTCATGTGTATTGATTTCTTATGCTTCCTTTGAGCAACAAGTACGGATGAAAATAGCAAAGAGGAGAAACATGATGAAAAAAGAAAAGGCATTTTTCAGACTGACAGGAGTCTAAAACTTCCACCATGAAGCCTTAGTAAAAGGAAGCTACATTATTCCTTAGTCAGAAACAGACTAACTTTATTTTAAATAGCTGTCATGAATTGGAGCCATGTAGGTGACTTGTTATAAGCTGCATTCTGACAATGAACTTTATGTCTGTCATTAAAATATCAAAACTTGCTGCTTTAGACTTAAAGGCTTTTTCAGTATTTTGAGCGTGAACAGGCAATATTAGTTTACCAAGCTTATAGGCACAATTTTAGTTTGTGACTAAATGCTGATATTTTGATGGGTATAATTCATAAAACTCTGGGCAGCAGAGGGACAATGAACACTTAACAGTCAAATTTCTGCAAACACTGACAGTTCAATTTGCTTGCAGGTGGCTGAAGTAGCTATGGTAGAAGAAGAGCTCACATCAAGTTAAGAGGTTGCAACAGCCTGTGATGTAAAGGATGATGACAGTTATTCTGCAGACCTTGTATAAGGCAGGCTTCTTGGAATTGTGAAAAAAATATGGCAGTCAGTAAAGAAGAACAGGAGCACCGTGACCTAGCAGCTTTCCAGTTGACGTTGCCTTAGCTGTAGATACAGAGAGGTTTTTCCTCTGGAACTGGGTGATCTGAAGTCATGATTAAAGACCTTTCCAACCCTAACTATTTTATGATTCTTTGGAGCAGAACAGTGATGATTTTTTTAAAGCTAATGTTTCTTTGGATATAGCAGTTTCTGCTTGCAGGTGATCTCTGCAAGTTTCAGGGTGTTCTACCTCCCTACTTCTCAAGGTTTACTGGGAAATGTTCAGACCTTTGAGTCATCCTTTCTATTTGAGACAGCTTCATCTTGTTATTAGGACTTTGCAATTGACACAAATGGATGACTGGATTTAAGGAAAAAAAGTTTGAGTCAGTGCTTGCAACAGTGACAGCATTAAGGATGTTGCTTGTGCACTGGTAGAAAAGCATCTGTTTGCTTTCATTAAGATGCACTGTAACTTGTAGTTCAGGCTAGAATTACTATCTTTTAATCAAGTTATAATCGAAACATAAGTACTCAAAATCGATTTGGAAGCAGATTTGGTCAGCATTTGGGAGGGGAGCAGGCAAGTCATATCAGTAGCTATAAACAGGAAGTTATCCATACCATTCCTTTCTCATGACTGGTTAAATGTGTAGTGAAACAATGCATTACAGTAGCAAGCAGTTTTATATTGTGATTGAGGTTCCTGTTTTGGTGCTTCACTAGCTGCCAAGTAGAAAAATTGTCATTTCACTAAAATTCCTTGGCGGAAAAAAAATTAATGAAGATGGGGAAAAATTGTCAGTTTTAAATCCAGTTTGATTTATAGTGCAGTGAACTTAACTGATACGTGATGTGTTGTGATGCGGTCCAGGCACCCTGCATTTGTGTTGGAGCACAAGGGTAAGTGCTCCTGTTGGCATTTCCTGATCTCTTACACTCTTCCGTGTTATGAATCAGCTTATTGCAGTGGTTGCACCACTTTGCTCCCCCTTGTGAGTAACGCACCCATTTCCCACTTGGGATTTGCAGGGGGCCTGACATTGAGAACGAAAGTGGCCAGGCTTTCCACAGTTGTAACACTTGTGATCCCGCTTATATTTTTCTTTATTCTGGATTATTGGGCAGACAGCAGTGCCTACCACTTCTGCCATATAGGCTGCCTTTTGTTTTTCTCCTATTTGTTCTACTGCTTCTAGCATTTGAGCCACCGATACACCTCGAGGTAATGTGCTTAATATCTGCTTAATCTGATCATTCGCCCTGTCAAATGCAAGCATATCCAACATTTTTGCGTTCATCTTCACTCATATCAGGGTTTCCTAACAATACATTATATAACTGATCGATAAATTGAGAATATGACTCCCCTGGTCTTTGTTTTAAAGACCAGAATCCAGGGGTGACCTTATCATTAGGTAAGGACATCCAGGCTCTCAGTCCTAATTCCTGTGAATGAGCCAGCACCCTGGGATGAAGCTGTGCCTGTCCCTGTGGATCAATAAACTGTCCCTTGCCTAAATAGGCATCTGCTGGGATCCCAAACAAAGGATCCCCTTGCTGTCGAGAGAGATGAGCCTCCACCATGCAAGCTGTTTCCCAGTTACTCAAAAACAAAACTTGCAGATTTGGTGGTAACAGTGTCTGAGCTATCATTTTGATATCATATGGTGCTAACACATATGCTGAAAAGATATGAGTAATAATTGATTGGGTATATGGTGCTTTCAGGCCATAGGTAGTGCCTGTCTTGCTTCTTTCACTATTTTTAAATCGAAAGTTTCCCATTCCTGTCCACCCTGACTATTATGAAACACTGGATATAGACATGGACCACCTGAAAAATCTCCCAAAATCACAGCATTCTCTATTGTTTCCCGCCATTTCAGTACCCGATTACTCCCTCCCGATACCCCTCTACCCCCTTTTTAGCCCTCCCCAGACATGTTAGGGAAAGGGGGAGGTTGTATTGTCTTATCCTATGCTTCCAGGGCTCTTAATTTCTGCAGGAGCTGCCGCAATTGAGCATCTCCCAGCCCTGTTACTTGTCAAGGCTCCAAATGAACGTAATCGCCTTTGGACTCCACGTCTGACTCGGGAAGTGGAGGGTATACATCGGGTTCCGACTCTGGTGACTCTGGCTCCAGTTCCAACTCTGATCAGGGTCTAGAGGATGGCAATCATTCGATTCACTGTTAAACTGGACTGTTAGCTCCCTCGTTGGCCATGGCCGCAACCTTACACTCTGTCCTGTCAGTGCCACCGGCACTGCCTTTTTTGGAACAGTCTTTGGGACCACTGGAGGTGCAGAGGCCATGGCAGACAAACTGTGGCTCCCCTCCTTTCTATCTTCGCCCTCAGGCACACTCTCAGGTGCAGTAGCTACCAGGACTTATGCTGTGGCTGCTCTCTCTGATTTGATTTCTTTCAGAGTCTCTAAGACCAGTCTCCACAGCATGGAGTGCTTTTGGGCCTCTTTGGACCCTTAACTAATGTCGTCTCACAGTGCCTGTCCGATTTGGTCCCATTCTAGAACTTCGAACGTGACCTGTACCGAGGATAGGTAACCATGGTCTTGGGACCATTTTAACAGCCTTTGAAGGGCAGCACTATCGTATTGCAGTCCTCTCTTAGAGAGAATATTTTGGAGGAGCTTCACCACTGCCTCTTCCTCTTTGGATAGAGAGTGCCCCATCTCCTCCCCAGCTGCTCACCTGATGAGGGTGAGATTCCAACACGGTGCAGATGTCTGTCTTCCAGCACCAGGGCAGCACTGCTTTCAGCCGGCTCTCCGCCCCTCTTTTCCCATCGGTTCTTCAATCCTGCTTCATGAGATTCCGATCCGAGGGTCCCTGTTCAGGCATCACTTGTCGCGACACGGGCGTCACGGACAACACTGACATTATAATGTTACCAAGCTGATGCTAATTTTATTCCGACACCATTCAACTTACATAGGGTTACAAAGCGCTTATTCTTACTCTATCAGCAATTTTTACAGCTCCTGATAGGTCAGTTCCAAAAATGTTACAAGTGCTTGCTTTATCTTTCGACACAGCTGCAACACCTTGGCCTTGTGGCTATCTTGTGGCTTTTTGTCCTGTGTTGTGCCTAATGCTTGTGTAACTTCCACATTTTCATTTCTCCTTTCTTGCCCCAGGCTGACCCAGGGCCTACTTTAGCTAGGAGCCTAACTTATGTCAAGCATAAGAGCCTACTTATGTCAAGCAAAGCCTAACTTACGTCTAACAACTAAAAGGGTCGTCACTGCTCAACCCAGTGTTATCCACCACAGCGATGCCTACTTATATCTTGAGGGAAAATGCAAATCTCTTGGTTGGAAAAGAAAATTGAGTCTCGTCAGCTAAGAGAACTTCCTGTTGTGGGAAGTACCAAATCTGATGAGTGAATGAATCAAAGTAAATAGATAAGCCCAATGCACGTATGGGTTATGTGTGGTGGACTGAACTGCAGCCCAGTATTTTCATTGATACTCCAGGTCTTCCCTAGTGCACTAGTTACTCTCTTCTGTTTGTCCTCCCTGCAGCTGGGATCTCGGTTTTGCTTGTTTTGTGTATTATTCAGTTTTAGACACCAAAAGCAAAGGCGACATCCAGGAGTCTGCCATTTATTTGTTTCATGTTGTGGATGCTACTGGCAAAGTGACAAGGTGTGTAGCAGGAGTCTTGGAGAACACTGTGATGGTCAATTGCCATGTAAAACTTTGCAGAGTACTTCTTGGAAAGCCTTGTATTTGATGAAATTGCACAAAGCAAATACGTATTCACTTCAGCCTCATGTTAATATTTCTTATCCACAAAGAAGGTACTGGGTACTGAAGTGACTACTGATTTGCATCCTGCATCTTTTGAAAGAAGTGCCTTGTCAACTTGTTGCTTACCAGTTGTGGTTCATTCTTTAGTTATTCTATTCTCTTAGCCTTTTTGACAAGTAAAATTTTGTAGTTCATTGACATCTTCTATGCTGTTCTCCAAGTTATTGCTAGAGGGAGCATTGCAGTGTAGTTTGTAGAATTATACAATGGTTGGGGTTGGAAAAGACCCTATGATTATATAGTTCCAGCCGCCTGCCATGGGCAGGGGTGCCTCACACTAAACCATGTTACGCAAGGCTCTCCCCAGCCTGACCTTGAGCATTGACATGGATGGAACATTCACCACTTCTCTGGGCAACCTGTTCCAGTGCCTCACCACCCTCACAATAAAAAACTTCTTCCTTATATCTAACCTGAGCTCTCCCTGTTTAAGTTTTAACCTATTACCCTTTGTCCTGTAACTACAGTCCAATGGAAATAGAATTTATTGAAGGAGTAGAAAGGCAAATCATTGAAGTTTGTCACTTTGGTTGTTAATCTATTAAAGATACTCTGCAACAGACAGAACGAATATGTAACACACTGTTGGTGTAATGACAAAGATGGCATTAATGGAAGAATTTAAAGTGATACCAGTATCTTTAAAATGGAGTTAAGCTGAACAAATACGTTCTTTTGATGGTTAGATTAACATAATTAGCAATTGAGAAAACGTAGCAGACTTACCCTTTTCTTAGTCATCTTTACCTTCTAGAAGTTTGCACAGTGTTCTTGAGTGAACTCATTGTGTTAGATGAAATAAGTATTCTGACCAAAGCAGTTGGAAGGAAAATAATGTTGCATGGAGTGACAGCAATTTAGTAACAGTAACTTCCCTTATTCGAAGCATTTGCTTGAATGCTTGAAAATGCTTTCAGCTTTTAATATGAAGCCTGAAGCATGGCAATTACCCTAAAAGTATGAGGAAGTGTACGTTAAGTATTTAATTTCACTTGGTTATTGCTATTTTTATAAGAAGCTTAATAGTGAAAAACCAAGTAGTTGTTTAATTAAAATAATTAGGTAATATTTTCGGAACTGAATCTTGGTATTATAAGGATCTGTATTAAAAAAAAAAAATACTTCATGGGAATCTGCATATGTAGACTAAAAAATGCAGGAAAGTAACAAATTCACTGTGCTTCTAGCATGTATAAAAGAAGAAAATATTTTAGCTCTTTTCCGTAGGTTACCCATACTCTTGGCAAGTCATTGAAAAATACATTCTTGCATTCAGAGGGCCAAAGGAGGTATTCCTGCCCTTCTACTCTGCTCTCATGAGACCTCACCTGGAGTATTGTGTGCAGTTCTGGTGTCCTCAACATAAAAAGGACATGGAGCTGTTGGAACAAGTCCAGAGGAGGACCATGAGGATGATCAGGGAGCTGGAGCATCTCCCATACGAAGACAGGCTGAGAGAGTTGGAACTGTTCAGCCTGGAGAAGAGAAGGCTGCATGGAGACCTCCTAGCAGCCTTCCAGTATCTGAAGGGGGCCTATAGGGATGCTGGGGAGGGGCTCTTCATTAGGGACTGTAGTGACAGGACAAGGGGTAATGGGTTCAAACTTAAACAGGAGAGGTTTAGATTGGATCTAAGGAACAAATTCTTTCCTGTGAGGGTGGTGAGGCACTGGAATGGGTTGGCCAGGGAGGTTGTGAATGCTCCATCCGTGGCAGTGTTTAAGGCCAGGTTGGATGAAGTTTTGGGTGACATGGATTAGTGTGAGGTGTCCCTGCTTATGGCAGTGGGGTTGGTACTAGTTGATCTTAAGGTCCTTTCCAACCCTAACTATTCTATGATTCTATATCTAAATTCATGTGATAGCTCTATTAGACTAAAAAGAATGGTTTACTTGAATGTTGAAATTAAAACTGAGTTAATGTCCCTTCTTTTTGTAGGTGGCTTTGCTTTTGTCTATGAAGCTCAAGATCTTGGAAGTGGCAAAGATTACGCTTTAAAGGTAAAATGTAATTCAGGTTTATAAGGTTTGTCTTTTTGCTTGATGCTTTAGCATGGTAGTTAATCTTTGATGCTGAGCAAGTAATTTGGAAAAATCCAGAGTGATAGTGGTGTTTGTAGCACACTGTACCTGTTAAGACCCTGTGTTTCATGCCAGAGATGGGAGCTGCTTTGTTGGGTACTGCTGCTGTTTGTCTTCATTTGGTCTGGAAATTCATGATCCCGCATAAGCCTTTTGGGTGAAAGGAGTCTTTCCTAATTACCTGAAATGGGGTATTTTAATAGTTCTACTCATCAGCAAAAGATTTAGCTCACTGGCTAGGCTCCCTTTGTACTTCCAGAATAAGCTTCATCAATATTGAAAATAATTGTCTGAACTTTGACTCATTGATCAGATATTCAGTCTGGCATTTCTGAAACACCCTTGGATTTGTGTTTTTGATGGCTTATAATAATCATGTAACAGCTGAAAAACTGAAGTATTATGGAAAGGAGAAAGGAAAGTCATTGTGTTCACCATAAAATGGCTTGCTTTTTGGAGCAGGGATGTTCTGTGACTGTATCAGTACAAAGACTTCTTGCCTTGGAGGAGAAGCGAAAAGGGTAGTAGTAGTAAGAGAAGTAGAAGAAGTTAAGATTACCAACAGTAATTACTGTTTTTTCCTTTTTGTACTACATCTTGCAGTAACAAAACATGACCATGTGTTCAAAATGTTATCAAGAAGTAGCCCCATTTAAGAATTACAGCTAAAAGGTGAACCATTATTGTACTTCCTCTGTTAAAACTGGTACTTTTGTAGCAAATCCTCAGATTGATTCTAGTCAAGTGTTGGCTCTAAATCCAAGCTATGTTGGTAACAGTAATGCTTAATTTTGCTACTGATTACTCAGGTACTATTGAAAAAGTTGGGTTAAATAATTTGGACAAGTTTTGGCTGGTAGAGGTTGAAGGTTGTTCCTAGAGATTTGAGGCAGAAAATGAGTTTTTACTTGCCAGTGCACAATGCAGTAGCCAGGAGACTTCAGTGTTTTATACAACAGAAAACTGTCAAGAGCAGTTAGTTCACAAATGTTGAAGGTTACAACTGCTCAGCTATCACTAAACCTGAACAGTACAGGTAGCTGGAAAACTGGGTGCTTTGTTCATGGCAGTATGTCCAAATGTACAATATGCCTGCTTTGTTTACTGTCCCATCACATTTCCTTAGGTTTTTGACTGTAGCTTATCATCTGTGTTGTGGAAAAAAAAAAAAAAAGTTATCCACACACTGTTTTTCTGTAAGTTTTAATAACTATCTTATCAGTTTTTTCTGTTTTCTGGCAGCGATTGTTGTCTAATGAAGAAGAAAAGAACAAAGCCATCATTCAGGAAGTTTGCTTTATGGTATCCTTTTCTGGATCATATTTTAATGTTTTGATTTAATTGCCTGATAGCAAACATTTCTGAGAAAGAGGACTGCTCTATACATCCAGTTTTTTCCATGCCATACACTGCTTAAAAGGATGAATATTCTGAGGAAGGTTTGCGTCTTGGTTTATCAGGAATCTGACATCAACATCCAGCGAGTTCAGTTCTTGAAAAGTTGCAGAAACTTAATATGTGCGGATAACTTTCACAGCGTATGTAGACCTTGTCATTTACTTTGTCTAGCAAAAAATGAAATTCTTAGTTGGGCTTTCTTGCATTCCTGTGACTGTTCAAGAGATCTTTTGGTTACTCAGATGATACTTAGATCTTAAGTAGACCTTCCTCACTTGCGCTGGATTTATTGCCTTTTTGACTACACAGAACTTTGCTTTTACTTTCCAAAGATTTTTAATTTCTGCCTCAGATGCGTCTGGCTTTATAAAGTAATACTGAATGTTAATTTAGTAGAATACATGCATCAGAAACAAGAATCAGATGATTCTCAGGGTCATTGCTGTCCTCTTCATCTTCAGTGAAGCTAGATGGTAGTGTATAATGCAGTGTTGGTGAGTTTTCCGTCCATGAGTTTAGTAAGCTCAGTATTTGCTCCCCAGCATCTGCTTGAAAGACCCTCAGTTTGTTTCAAGAGTCAGTGAGTAGCTGTAATATGCTGCTGTTTCATTGCCAATTTGAGCATTCAGTTTCATTTTGAGTTACCATGCAAAACCGCTTTTCTTAATTTAAACTACTTAAATATTTCTGTATGATTACTGAAATGTTTGGTGAAGTCTTGCACTAAACACCAATCACTGGAAGTATACTGGCAAAAAACAGACTGTGGTAGCACTATAATTTTCTAGGTACTCTGTGTTGTCAGGAGTATAGAACTGAATGTACTGTAGATGCTTTTTTACAGCTTGGGCTCATTAAAGCATACGTACAGCATGAATGAGGGTTAACTGTTGTTACCTTTCCAAGTTATAACTGTGAAATTAAATCGATTCCTGTGGCTCTGAGTAAAAGGTTGTGAAGACATACATAAGATATAAACTAGTTCTTTGGATTCATTCTAATTTGATGGATCCACCTTGCCTTTTTCATAGCTTTGTTGTACTTATGGTGTCTTTGCTTTTTTCTTTTTAGACTTGGTGAATGCATCTTGTAAATGGTGTTTGTTTGCCTCAGGCATGAGTATCAGTACATGACCAGAGTGATGCATGCCAGAGGCAGCACAAACAGGCGTAATGCAATGTAACTTTCACTGTCAGGAACTGAGATCACTTAAATTTTATTCTCTTTTATGTAGTTCAAAAATGTTACCATTAAACATGACAGAGGTTTTAGCATGAAGAATTATTACTCATGATGGGATAAGTTCCTTGGTCTTTCAGAGCTGTTATTTGTTTTGAACTTTACTTTCATTTCTTAAAATTGAAACATCATATACTTACTACTTCCTTTGAAAGTACAGGTCTTGCTACAGTAGCCCTTTCCTAATCAGCCAACTAGAGAAGCAGCTAATAATTAAAAGGTCTATCTGGTACATATGTTAATGCCTTGCTGTCACTATCAGAAGACAAAAATAAGTAACTGGATCTGTTACGAAGTCCAGTTTCCTCAGCCTTAATCACAAGGATTTTTTTTAATGTTTTATTTTGACTCTTTATAATATTATCTTTAGTGGTTTCCATTTTTTTAGTTGAGGCATGATTCCTTTTTCTACTTAGTATCTTTATTACAGCTATAATGCATCTTGTGGTTTTAAGCTAACATTTCAGATGAGATGTCTGTGAACTGCTGTATGCAATTGTATCAGTAAACTTTTTAGTCTTCCTTGAGCGTTATCTCCAGAAAAAACTTTCAGGTCATCCCAACATTGTCCAGTTCTGCTCTGCTGCTTCGATAGGAAAAGAAGAATCAGACACAGGACAAGGAGAATTTCTTCTGCTTACAGAGCTGTGTAAAGGTAAACTTTTATTTCTTTCCCAGCAGTACCTGTTGCTTTCAACAGCTGTTTGCATATGTTGCATCACAGTTTAGAAGCTTTGAAAGCCTCTGAAAGGTAGCATATAGTTCAGTGGAGCTAGGGTTCAGCCTCATCTCTTATAGGATAAGGAGCATGTTCTTTGAGACTATAGTTCAACCTCATCTTAAATATGGGTTAGTATTAAGTTCTTTAAGACTAGGTGGAAGAAGAAAGAGGAGGAATAGTACCTTAGAGCAGTATTTCCTTTGGTCACTGCAGTCAGTGTGGATTTACAGTTTTCAGAATAGCCATCTAATATTCACAGCTCAAGGCTGTAAGTCTTCGTTGATGTGAAGAGTAGTCGCCTATTTGTGCCAGGTTTTCAGAATTTGTGGTGTTCTGTGCATGCTTATGTGAATTTTATCATTTCCTGTAGGGCAGCTGATGGAATTCTTAAAGAAAGTGGAATCCAAAGGACCCATCTCCTGTGACACAGTTTTGAAGATCTTTTATCAGACCTGCAGAGCAGTGCAGCATATGCATAAACAGAAACCTCCTATTATCCATAGAGACTTAAAGGTGTGTTGCAGTGTTTAAATAAAGGCTGAATTTTTAAACACCAGAGGAGCTCATCAGGCTGAATCAGTGTTTAAACTGTTGATCAAGTACAGTGGACACTCTTGAAAGTGGTGCTTATTGCATCTTTTGCCTTGCCAAGACTGCTGGATGTCAGTGAAGTGAAGGTCATGACTGAAATACTTGCATCTCTTTCAGCATCATCATCCTGTGCTTGTGGTTAGTACTAGTTGTACTGTCTGAACAAGTTGACAGAAAAGTGATATATCATGGTTTTCTGGTTAAGTTAGTCTTCAAGTAGTTTGCTTTTGATAAAATAACCAGCTACAACTTGTGTTGCAAAGGTGTGTGGGTTTTCCAAATAGGAGAGAGGTAAAGCTTTGAAGGAGAAGAGGGGGCAATGTTGGATTCTGTGTAAAAGATAGCCGTTTGAGACCATCTAGTAAGCTGTTAGTTTTAGAACTAACAACAACTTGCATTGCATTTTGGGGCTGGTTTTAAATTTAATTTTAAAATTTGGTAGGCATAATTCATGACAGATTTTTCTTTTGTTAGCCTTTACAAAGATGCTATAGGATTATGCTATAGAAAGTGTTGTCCCCTTAAAAACTTCAGTGATTTGAGAGGACTTCATTTGTGTTTGGATTTTGAAGGCAGCACCTTTACATCCATGCTATATAATAAATGAAGGAGACCTAATCATCGGTGGGATTCTGGTGTACTACAAATAGATTTAAACCCACTGGAGGGAGGTGGTCTTTGTAAACATAAACAAAATAAGACTTTTATTCCTCAGATAGTGTCTGAATTTGACATGTCAGTTTCCTGCTTGATGTGATACCAGCTGAATATAAAAAAGCAGAATTCGTTCCTCCTTAAGTATGCATAGACTTGATTACTTTAGGGAAAGGAAAATGAAACCACTTATTAAAAGAGTAAATGTGTGCTAAGTGTTTTCAACACTGATGAAAGCTTTGATGTTAGGCAGTAGTATAACCCCTTAGTATCAAATAGTTTTAAAGATGGAGCACTTTTTTCCCCATTGCCCCCTGTTTTTTTTTTTTCTTGGTACCATTGAACAGACTTCTACCACATGTAAAAGAAATTTTAATCAGACTGTCATAGAACTTTCTGGGTGTTACTTTCTAGAAGAAAATCTTTTCAACACTGAAATGTCTGTACACCAGCCCCTGGGAAAGCTTGTAGACAAGCAAATCTCTTCTCTGAAAAAGGGGTAACAAACTCTACAAATACACAGCTCCATAGAAGTTGAACAAATGCTGTAATTCAAGTCTGTTTTTTTCTTGTCAAGTAGTGCAAGTTCCTGACAAAGATAAAATATGAAAAAAGGCAGGAGTTTGATTTCATGTTAGTTTCATGTTACCAGGGTTCCAAGGCAAGACTGGGTGATAGTTTTGCTGCTTTAGGCAGAGACCTTACTGTAGCCAGAAGCCAAATACAGGTCATTTAACTGTGCTGCCCTTTCAAAAGGCTGAACTAAGGTCAGCAGCATAAAAACCTTTGGTCAAAGTTTTGAGCATGAGATGTAATGTAGCTGTTGGGGAGGGGTGTTGTAGTTTATATTAGTAACAATACAAGAATTCATGAACTTCTACAGGGCAGCCTAAAAATAAGTTCACCTTTGTAGTGGTGGCTGTTTCTGTTTTCCTATGCTTTTCTTATCTTCCTTGTCAGTGTAATGCATGTGTAGTTCCTCAGCTTCTTTGGATGAAGTTTGCACTTACAGTGTGCATGTACAGCGCTGTAAGAACCCAGCTACTTACTATGTTGTAAAAATTCTAAGCTAGTTAGAGGATGATTTGTAAAATATCAGTGCTTCTCTGGTATTTTCATTGTCTGAATTTTAGCTTTTCAGGATTTGCTATGCAGCACACAGTCTGCATAAAACAGGTCGCAGAGCCTGTTCAGATCTCAATAAGCAGTTGGAATGTTTTACATTACTAACAACCTTTACCAAAGCACGAAAACCAGAATGTATGTGTGCAGAAGCTTGATCTCTGGTCTTAATTATGATCATTTTTAGTATCTAAATTTTATGTTGAATGCCCACACACCTTTCTTGTTGTATGTGGAGATAAGCAAAGGTTATCCAACAGAGAAGGAAATTCAGATTGCTCATTGATAATTTAACCATCATTAACAAAGCTTGTGTCTTCCTATAGGGTAGTCAAAATTAATTTTATGGTGGAAGAATTTGAAAGGTGCGTGTGTAAGGCAGGCTAGTAGCATGTTCTGAAAACTGAGGTTTTACAGAAGAAGGATGTCCAGAGATGTGGTTCCAAAAGGAAAGGGAAGACAAACCTAGTTACTTGAAGTGTAATGTTGTAAAGTTACTAATATACCTTTTGGCTTTTACACCTTTACCTGATTTCATGCAGAGATGTAAATTTTCTTTTCAGCTTCTTTGTGATTATGATCCCCCAATACTTCTGCACAATACCTGCTTTTACCATCTCCTTAAATTTCTTCACTATTTCACTTAGCAATCCCAGGAGGTGGGGTTATATGAAGTAGAAAAGGAAGGGGTTATGAACTACTCTAGCAGCACATCATCCTCAAATAGCTGGTTTCTGTCTGTACAGTGATACCAGTGTCACAGCTGACTATTTCTGGGGGTCTCCCAGTAGCCTGCTTTTCTACTAGAACGTTCATGTCTTATGTCTACGGGAGTCATAGCTTTGACTCAATTGCAGGTAAGCTAAGAGTGTTCAGTTTTATGTGTTAAAATGTTCAGGTTCAAAGACACTGCTTCTGCAAGTGGTCCTTTGAAGAACTGGCTTCTTATAGGCACTAATGAAATGCCTTTTTTTTTTTTTTCTCCCTGGTATTTATTTTCTGATCATTTGAATGTTTCCTGCTCATAGTGTTTTTTGGTACTTCCTTTTAAAAATTGGCTAGATTGCTACCATATACATGTACAATCCTGTCTGAAATCTTTGTGCTTCTGTAAACCATGCACAGGGCTAAAGTGTGTATTTTTATATATATGCACAGGTGAGTTGATGTTTAAAAGAATGCCTTTTAGTGTACAGGGAAAAAGGCATCTTTTTGATTTATTACTCCACCTCTTTTTTGAAGGTTGAAAACTTGCTTATTAGTAACCAGGGGACAATTAAGCTTTGTGACTTCGGTAGTGCTACCACTATAGCTTACTATCCTGACTACAACTGGTCTGCACAGAAGAGAGCACTCGTTGAAGAAGAGGTAAGACTGTTTTTTAATGTGATTAATCTTAATATCAACAGTGGATTCATTTAACTGTTACTATTAGTCTTATATTGATTCATGGGAATTCTAAGACAACTGAAGATGGTTTCAGTTGTAATGTTGTTTGTGAAGCTTTGGTTTTGTATTTGTGTTGCCAGAGGGAAAGCACTGCCTGCAGCTGTAATCATAGCTCTGTAGCTGTATATACAAACACTGTTTCAACTTGAGCAGTGTCAGTTCTGCAATCTTGTCTGAAACCAGAAGTGATTACTAGAGCTTCTTCTAATTGCACATTTAACAGGAAGTAAAAAATTGGTTATGCCAGAGTGATTCCCTCCTCATTTGTTTTTTCAGTTGAATGGTTTAAATAAAGAAGTGAAAATTCTGCAAAGTAGAATATGAATAGGCACTGTGGCAGTGCCTCTAAGGCTACACTAACAGTGTCAAGCATGCACTGTGTTTTTGCGAAGTGCATTTGTTCTTAGTTTAGAGTAATGCTGGTAAGTCTAATGTAATATATCAGCTGGGCTCATATAGTGAAATACCGTGACACTTAAAATTCATGTGCACGATTTCTGATATCGTAACTACCCCTATGAGCCACCCCTGTTTTGGAATCCAGCATCATTGGAGAGCAACCCGTTGATTCCTGGAGAAGAAATGATGGTAGTGTACTACTGTCTTATATAGCCATGCAAAAAGGTGGTAGAAAAGGTCTCCTGGAGGATCCCTTTGAACACAGCTTCACTCTTTGGATGTGTTTACTCTGTCATTAAGTGTGATTAAGTCAGAAATACACATTGGAGCATGAATTCACTACTTGGTTTATTGGCTTTTCTTTTTTTTTTTTTTTTTTCTGTATTTTTGTCCATATAACTTTTTGTCTCATGTAGAACAGTAATTTTACCTAATGTGCTTTGCAATTTGGAAGGACTCTTGAATATCACTATTACTTCTTTGAGTACTGTCTTTATATGGCCTTATATCAAAGCTGTTGTGACTATTGCAGGATTCAGTTGATGGCTTCTGTCATCAAGTATTTCTGAAATTAATTTTCAAAGTGAGAATGCAATCCGTTCTATATGGGGAGCTGTTTCCTTGGTTGATTGTCATCAGAATATTATTTAAACTTCTGTTTCAAGAAATTCTGTCTTCTGCAGATCACAAGGAATACAACGCCAATGTACAGGACACCAGAAATGGTAGACTTGTATTCAAATTTTCCAATTGGTGAAAAACAGGACATTTGGGTAAGAAATTTTTCTCTTGCTGTGTCATAGCTGCTAATGTCATTTTTAAACTGAGTTTGCAGTCTTCATGTTAATTTCATTAAATAAAAACACTGAAATAAACACGGGATAGATTGTCGTATGTCAAAATGAACTTCAGTGATGAACTGTGTATCTAAATATTAAGAGAATATTTAGAGATGAGTATATATATTAAGAGATGAGTACTTGAGGTTTTCTCCCAGATCTTCTCACAGTGTTTTCCACTGTGAGAAGGAATGCTGAACTTTAGTAGTATTATTGCCTGATTGAAGCTTGACATCCTAGATCCAGAATACTTGCAGTCCTTAGATTTAAATTCTTGCCTTTTGTGCTCTGCCATATGTGTAATTCTGGGACAGCCGATTACGGAGTTAAAGATGCTTGTGTCTAGGTACTGCATCTAGATGAAATACAGACAGTGAGGATGAGAGTAATGCAGAGATCATTCATGCTTTTTGTAGAAAAGATGATAAATTGTTAACATTCACTAAAAATCATAAGCAGATATTAAATAAATTCTCAGTTCTGTCTTTCAATTATGTAATACTGTAATAATGCTGAGGTGTTGCCCAGTAGCCTCATGCTTAGGGACTTAGTTTATTGTATGTTTTTTACAGAGGCAAGTGTCAAGTTGTTCAGCTGTTAACCTGTACTGGCAGTGTGTTAAAAGACAAATTGAGAAAATGTAATACCAGTGCTTTAAGAGGTTTTATTTCTAATCTCAGAACTTAGTTCAATTTCTTAAATTAGTTACAATATACTGCAAAAACTCTTATTCAGCTTCTGCACTTGTAACCATTTTCTTCTGGCATGTGAAGAAACACCAAGAAAAATACATTTTTCTGACCTTTTGATCATTTTTATGTGCTAAATACTGGAAGTCTAGGCCAAAATTACGTCTAGGTAAACATAAAGATAGAAATGTGTTTAACAAAAGCCTTACTCAAAAGGCTACAACTTATATTTTATTTAGAATAATTCTGCATCCATTAGTATTAACATGGTAGTTGTCTCCTGCTGTGTCTTTGGAAGATCTGCTCCATTTACTAAGTCTTTGTTGGAACATGTTGTTCTGTGTGTTTTCCATTACACGCTGGGTTCAGTGAAAATATGCAAAGTATCTGGCAATAGAATATCACACTGTCTTGGAAAGCAGAACTGATCATGTAGTTTGTGGTTAGGATACAAAATTGCCTTCCATAGAAGGCAGGTGGGGTGGTTAACACTCCTGGTTGTGGTCACTATGCTGATCATGGTGTAAGCTTGGATGGCTCTCCATCCGTTCCCACTCTTACCAATCAATGAAAAAGCAGAAGAGTAAGGTTTGGAATACATTAGCTGAGGAACAAAATTTCAAAGTTGGTTTCCAAAAAACCCCAAAACACCACCGCCCACACCCCCTCCCCCCAAAATCCAAAACAAAAAAAAAAAAACAAAACACCAAAACCCCCCAAAAAAAACCCCCCCTGTCCCCAAAAAAAAACACAAAAAAAAAACCCAAAAAAAAAAAAAAAAAAAACCAAACAGCAAAACCGCCCAAAAAAAACCCCTCCCTGTCCCAAAAAAAAGACACAACAAAAAACCCAAAACACAAAAAAGCAGGGGTGTGGGGTGGAGGAACAAGCCAAAAAACCAGAAAAATCACACAAAGAAGCCACCCTTATAGTCAGTGCAAGACATCTAGCAGGTAAGCTGAACTATACATTTCATGTAGCTTAATTCTTTTTAGGAAGTATTCAGGTTGAACCACAGTTGGTGTTTAAAATACTCAAAATGTATCACTCCTGCAGTCCTGCAATGCAAAAGGTAAAGATAAAGCAGAGGGAATGAAAAGCATTCTCTAGCAATGAATACAAAGATCAAATCTAAGTCATCTGTTCACTTCCTGTGTGTTCATCTGATTGCCTTTGTGTTCTTCTGCCCTGTGTGGCTGTGGATGCTGTCTTCTGATGTGCATGGTGTTGTTTTGGACTGTGTGAGAGTTGTTTTATTTCTCCATTTAAATTATGGTCTGCCTTACTTCTTTGTAAACAGGCATTTCTGTAGCAGAATAGGTAGTATTTCCTGTAATCTGCTGCTGGATTAATTAATGTGGATTTACGTGATCCTTCAGTGCATACATTATGGAGAGCTATTTATCAACAGACTGACAAAAATCTACTTGCTATACAGTAACACAGAATTAATTATATGCAGCTTATTTCTGTCCCTAGATTGAGAAACTCATCAACTAAATATCAGTCTTTTGAGACTTCAGCAGTGTTCAGATCTTTGAAGCTCTTCTTGGTATAAATTGGCAGTGAAGGAGAGTTGGAGGTTGTGAATGCAGAGGACTGGAGGCAGTGAGCAGATTTCTTAGCTAATGTATTCACTAGCTTGTCTTGTTTGTGGGGGCTGTAAAAGTCCATATGCTGAAGTAACTAAGCTGGGGTTCAGAAGAACTTTGAGGAGGAGTTTTCCAGTCCTTTCTGTAAACATTTGGAGGCATTGGATGCTTTATGATAAAACTCTTATAGGCCAGATGGAACACAGTTCTCTTATTGTGTTATTACTGTGTAATTACTGTTATTACTATATAACTGCCATATTTAATCTGTCAACTTGTATGAAAACATAGAATATATATCAGTTTATGTTTTCTTATGGAAGAGATGAGATTATCCTAACTAAACCTTAATACCCAGACTATTCTGAGATTAATTCCTTTGTCAGGATGCCCATGTGTTTGGATATACTAATGAATTTGAAAGTTCCCAGGGTTGGTAGTCCTGGTTTTGTGATTTATTAGACTTGAATGAACCTATCTGGTTGGTTCATTTTTTTACATTATTTGGTTTAAGCATTGGGTAGCTTTCTGATTGTAGGGAGTAATGGGGCTGTCATTTCAGGCTTATTTTCTTAAAATCTTTACCAGAACAGGTGTTTCAGAGACTATCTGTCCTACAGCATTATTTTAACTGATTAACATTTAAATGCTTACATAGCAGGTGCATCACATAATGAGTTAGAAATACAGAAGACTGAATTCTGTCTCCACAAATAAAATGAGTCTCCTTAAAATGCATGATGAATGTATGAAAACTTCAGAGCCTCTTCATAAGAAAAGATCTGTTCTTGGTGTTGCAAGACTACTCATTTTTGTATACTGTGAAGTTCATAAAATGGATTTATTATAATTATTTTTAAAAAGACAGGAATAAAAGAATCCATGAACTTGAAAAATTCCATAAATGGGAAAAACCCCACAAACCTATTTAGTAGCAGAACTGCTTCTTGGAGTTCTCTAATTGACATGCCAAACAAATGAATGTTTCACTAAGTGTTCTGTCTTCAGAAAGACATCAAAAGTGTGAAGCTGAAAGGAGTTCTAAATTTCTAAAGGAGTGTGAAGCTGATCTCTAAAGCTCTGGGAATATATAGTTGCATAAATCAGCAGTTGATGATTGAAACCTGAAATTTGCAGGCAGCATTAGGAAGCTTAATCAATTTCATAGTCTAAAATTCCGCTTTAAATATTTCTGCCTGAATTAAAAACAGCACAAACAAGAACAACCAGCCAGTAGGGTCATGAATCAGAAAACATGGATTTATAAACTCCTCTCATTCTATGATAAGTTTTACATAAAAGAAGGTGGGTGTTGCAGACCTCACTTTGTTCATGGCTGTGAGAACCTTCCAGTTTCCTGTAGGACTGTGGTGCTATCTCGTAAGATATAAGATAAGGTGTAGAGGTTCAGGATAAGGTGTGTCTTTATCATTGGGTCATACCCTTGTATCCTGGGGCTTACACCAAGGTTTTCTATTCCATGCCTCCCTGGTGGCTGGGAGACACCCATCTGGGACAATACTGCTGGTTGCCACAAGCATTCTGCCCACTTATATGGCCACTGCTTCACTGGGGCTAGTGGCAGGAGCTCAGTCCCACAGTACCCCGTGAAAACAGAGCTCCCTTTGCCCATGGCCTTGGGGAACTTCCAGCTCCCTGTAGACCACCATGGGGTAAGAGCTGGTGTTACCTCTTCTGAAGACTGTTGGAAACTCTCCAGCTTGGTGGCAGAGGAGGAAGAGGACTGCAGTGTGTTGTGGTCTGGTGATTTCCCTGTCTTGAATGTCCAGCTATTGTTCAGAGTAGCCACTGTACATCACAGCAGGCAGGCCCTGTCTCTGTGCCCACCTTTCCCTGTCCTTGCTTATCTGGCAGCTCATCTGCCAGTCTGGGCTCATACAGCCCTTTTTGTACCATCCAGGTCTGGCAGTATCATCAGCTGCCCCTGCAAGTGTTCTGCTTGCTGCAACACCACTATGACATCTGTGTACTGTTTGCTGGGTGAAAAAAACTGGGTGGCCAAGCCTGAAAAGTGATGGTGAATGAAATTAAATGCAGTTGGTGGCTGGTCACAAGCTGTGTTCCCCAGGGCTCAGTACTGGGGACAGTTGGGTTTAGTATCTTTGTCAGTTAGCTGGACAAGGAGAACAATTACATCCTTGGTTTGCAGATGATACCAAGCTGTGGGGAAGTGTTGATCTTCTGGAGTATAGGAAAGCCTGTATCAGCAATAGTGTGGCCAGCAGGGCCAGGGCAGTCATTATCCCCCTGTACTGGGCACTCTTGAGGGTACACCTTGAATCCTATGTTGAGTTCTGGGCCTCTCGCTACAAGAGAGACGTTTTAGTGCTGGAGTGGGTCAGGAGAAGAGCAACGAAGTTGGTGAAGGTTCTGGAGCGCAAGTTTTCTGTTGGAGCAGCTGAGGGAACTGTAGTTGTGTAGCTGGGAGTAGGAGATTGTAGCAAGGTAGGTGTTGGTATTTTCTCCCAAGTAGCAAGCTATAGGACAAGAAGAAATGCTTGAAGTTGCACCAGGGAGTTTAGATTAGAGGTTAGGACATCTTACTTCCCCAAAAGGGTTTTCCAGCATTGGAAAAGGCTGTCTGGGGCAGTGATTGAGCCACCATCCCAGGAGGTGTTGAAAAGATGTATAGTTGTAGTGCTAAGGGACATGGTTTAGTGGTAGACTTGGCAGTGTTAGGTTAGTGGTTGGACTCTGATTTTTTTCCAGCATAAATGATCCCATGATTCTATGAAATATTTCTGTTTAACTCTGTCTAGGCTCTGGGCTGTATCCTGTACCTGCTGTGCTTTAGACAACATCCATTTGAAGATGGAGCTAAACTTCGCATAGTCAATGGGAAATATGTGATACCTCAGAATGACACCCGCTACTCTGTGTTTCATGATCTTATTCGTAAGTTTACAGTATTACTTAATTTGGTGTCTTCATGGATACATTTTATTAATGACTGTTGTTAAACATTGTTGACAAGGGATGATGAAAAAGCTTAACTTAAACAACTTCTTGGTTTGTTAAAAATTTTAATCCATTATAAAAAAAAATTAAAAATTTAAATGAAATTTAAGACTTGTGTTTTTTAGTTTGTTGCCTGTCTTGCTCAGGATCTGAATTAGGCCATGGAACAACTAGTGTTTTGATTTAGTTTCTTTGAATTCGTGTTAGAATTTCTATTTTCATTAAGCTTTCAATAGATTACTAGAAACTTGAATATAAATGTCTCCAACTCTAGCAAAATTAAAGTTACTTCTGATGTTTATCATCAACTGATCCTAAAGTATATTCTTTGAGATACTCTTAACCAAAATGTTGTTTTGGTTTTTTTGGATGGGTACTTGTCATAACAATTATATTTGGTTATGGATTTAGCAATTGCTTTACTGTTTATTACATGCTTGATTACTTACTGCACTGGAGCGCCCTGAAAAAATTAATATATGCTGGGAGAAAAGAGCTGAAGGATTTCTGTTACATTGAATCTCTTTTTTTAGGTTCTGCTTTGAAGGTGAACCCCGAGGAAAGACTATCAATCACTGAACTTGTGAATCAACTGCAGGAGATTGCAGCAGCTAGGAATGTGAATCCTAAATCGCCCATCACAGAGGTAAAGATGTCTCATAAACAGTGTTACTGATTAGGTCTCCTTTATCTTCTCTTCTATCCAGTAAGTGTAAGTTTAGTAACAGATGTCAGTAGGTGCCATGTACCTTAGTCTTTTGAAAATTTCCACTAATTTGGTTTGAAATTCAGTTGAATTGATCTGCATGACTTCTAAGATTTGAAAACTTTTGAAAAGGTGCCTTTTAAGGCACAGAGTTTACATGAAATGCAAGGAAACTAGTTATAGTTATTATTTGTTGAAAAACTCATGTTCTTGGATCATTCTTTAGTATGCAAGTGGTCTGCGTAACATGTTGCACTTAGTCATAGTTGCATAGAAAAATCTAGTATATGAAGGCTTTGCCTACACTAACTTGAAACCCACTTAAGTATCTTCTGTTCAGTGCTTAATTTTCACAAAACTGCATGTGAATCGATTAGTTTATCTTAACTTTGTGGCTTTTTCCTGAGGTTCAGCTTGCTTGCTCTTGCCATGTAAAAGTTACTTACAAGGCCTAATAAGCTGGCTAAATTAACAAGAAAATACCCATAGTAACTATTAATCTTCTCAGCTCCTGGAACAAAACGGAGGCTATGGAAACAATGCTCAGCCTCGGACATCTGTGACTTCCATTTCACAGAGCTCCAAGCCTGCAGGACAGCTCAACAATATGTACAATGCAGGTAAGTACAGAAGAAGGCATCTTAGTGTAAAATCAGTTGCATAACTTCTGGGGGTAGGGGGTAATCTTTTGGGGGTTTTAGACATCTTGCACAAGTACTAGCTATTTTGCATTTATATTGCTGTTTCTAACTTTGTTTTATTTATTTCAGGGTTTGGTTTTATGTTGATGCATGTAAAATTTGAATTTCTGAAGTTCATTGCTGGGCAAGATAAAATCTGGTTTCCTATGTAAAGTAATTGAAACAAAAATGCATTATTGACCTGTGTATATGAAACAAGTTAACTAAATCTTGATGAAAGTGCAGATACAATAAGCAGTAATATTCTCTAGAACAGGAGCAGTGGAGAAAGTAGACTTTAGGTGATAAAACCAAGTAAAAGTGAATTATTTTGAAGTCCAAACTTCCTGATTCAGTGAGGCAATGATATTTTAAAGTGTCTTCTGTAAAGTGGAGAATTTAAGATGAGTTTAAGTTTAGACTATTAAAAATCTTTCAGAAATGCTGTATTTTAACTGAAAATAAGTTACTTTAACAGAGGTTACTGAAACCAGTACATATCATTTGTGTACAATATTGGATCATTGGGGTAAGAAGGTGACAGTTGTCTTTGCTTTCTAAGAACTACTTAACATCAGTTACAACTTAAAAATAAAGCGGCCTTTCTGTGACTTTTGATATAACTATGCTAAAATGGGCTTGGTGTTTAACTTCAGAAAGTCCAGTAAAGAACTGCAGAAGCAATTGCAGGGATTTGACTATGGACCACAGTAGTTTGTTTATGTTAAGGAGTCACTGACCTGACATGTATTTATTTTAGCCTGCAAAAAGCATATCTGAGGAATAAATACTTTTGTGAGTATCTGGGGTCCTTCTCTCCCTCTTGCTTTCTTCCCCAAGAGACTTTGATGCCCCGGTGGTAGTTTGAAGTGTATCAGACAGTGATCATAGTCTAAAGCTATTTAGTATTTTTGCTTCCAAAAAACTCATGTCTGATAGCCTCAAAAGTAAGATGCGGTATCTTAAACTCAGTTTATTTGATATCTAGTCCGTAGTTTCAGAAATAGCTGGTACTGCCTTGAGTGCAGCTAATTAAGGGAGTATTGTGCTGGTAGGCCTTCAGGAGGTGGTTGCACCACAGGACATCACAGGTGAGAAGAAGTTGTGGTTCCATCTGAGGGAAAAATAATAGTTGCACTAGCAATACTAAATTGTCAACCAAAACATGTTTCCACAGCGACACGATTAACAGCTGACATATGCATTCTGTGAAAATAGATATTCCAGAGTTTATTCAGTTGAAACTAATTGCACTTAATATAGTAGAGAAAATGAGAATTTGGTAGGCTTATTTGCATCTGATGTCTTATTAAAAAACAATTTCTGTACCCATCATATATATCGTATGGGGATATGGAGCACTTCAATTAATGTAGATGATGTCAAAGGATTAATGTGAGATATCCTTGCCCATGGCAGGGAGTTGGAACTTGATTGTCTTAAGGTCCTTTCTAATCCTAACTATTCTATGATTCTGTGATTGTTTTGTACTATATTCAGTTTTCCTTCTAGCTTGATATTTCTTGCTTGGTGTACTGAATTGTGAATGAGACAAAGGGTATTAATGTTTCAGGGAAACTTATAAAATTGGGTAATATTTATTGTGGTGATGTTACCTATCAATTTCTGTGGAAGAATCCAGCTTCCTAATACGATTATGATCAAAAGGCTGTCTGATCATCTGTTTTGTGCAAAAATGAGTACTGTTTGCTGTATACAATTACATTAATAGGGATATTGTGCTTGAATTATGACAGCTGCTTTTGAAGTCCTGCATTCAAATGTGTCTGCTGGGGGCGCTTAAGTAGATTTGCTGATGATAAGCTACACTTCAAGAGACTGATACTTAAAAAAAAAAAACAACACTGCCAATATAAAATAAATGCTTTACTTTCAAATTTTTTTACCTTGTTTTGTCTGAAATGCACCAGTCAATTACAGTGTGTTAAGTAGTTCGCTAAACCTCCTGACTTCAGGAAGTACTCTGTTTTGCATAAGTCATAGTTAAGCAGAACTTTAGAACTCTGAGCCTTACAGCAAGGTGTAGCTTCTATTTGCATTCACTCCCAGATTTATTGGCAACTTGCTTTGGTATGGAGCCCATTCCAGGATATGACTTAAAGTACAATTATTTTTATTCAACTACTCTAGGCCTGACCGTTGCGGAATGTGACCAGACTTATGGAGGGTTCTTTGATATTCTGAGGGGTGGAACAGAGCGATTTTTCACTAATATTAAGGATACATCTTCTAAAGTTATCCAGTCTGTGGCCAAGTGAGTAAAAAAACCCAAACCACCAAACTTAAATTGTGATGGTAAGAGTTCTAAATGAAGGATTGGGAGCTTACTCCAGAAATGGTCAAATTCAGTGTAATTTTCTAAGTATGAGCTCTGAGAGCTGATAGCTAGCTCTGAGATTTTATGAATGATATAAATACCAGAGTTTGTTTAGCAATTATATACTCGAAATGAGAGTGCTGGGGGCAAAAGCCTTTCCAGAAGTACTGCTTTCTCTGCTGTGTTTTAGATACTAAAGCTTGTAAAAGATGAGCAGATGGGGGCTGGAGCAGGGTGGAAAGGTATGGACTATCATGGTTCAGAATGAATTGAGTGAATTATATATAAGAGAGGGAGAAAAAAAGGTGGTGAAAAGTACAAGTAAAGGAAATGGGACAAGAATTAAAACTGCAGGGAAACAGTGTATGAGTTCTTCTGACCAGTTTAGTTTGCAGGTGGAGTCCTATGCCCTCAAAAGCAAAGTGAGAGAATCTGCAGTTTGTCTTCTTTGCCCTATGTTGCATGGAAAAAGGCTCTCACTGTTTTGATGTGTATGTTCTCCAATATCTTGTGTGTGATTATTTTTTTCTAATCAGATTTTCAACCCTATTCCAAATGTTTCTAGTACCACTGTGTGATCAGTATTAATCTGATTCCTCCATTTCTAATTCATAACACCTTATGCAGTGTAAAAGTTTTTTCTTAATTCTAAAAAGAACAGGTAAGTCACTACTGAATACCATGGCTGAACTAGAGCTTCCTAAGGAATATTGCACCATGTCCCTCACTGTACAGTCTGTGGCCCTTTAATTGGGATACTGTGCTGTGGCTTGTGAAGTTTATTGCTTGCCACATGTTTTTCTGCCACTGAGTATAACTTGTGCGTAGTGCACTCTAAATAATTGTAATAATCGGTTAAGTTAGATTTGTAGATGTTGCACCTGTGTAGCCAGGTTGAGTGCCTTTTTAGCTGTTTGCTCTTACACTTAGACTGTTTAAATTTAGTGTGTGTGGGTTAAGATCAGGTCCTCTGTTTTGTAAGTCGCAAAAGCTGTTCAGCTTTGGTTTGTCCTTAAGCTTTCTGCAGAAGCTGTAGCATCAAACTTTACAATCTGGGGAAACTACAATGACTCAAGAGAAGACAGGGGAAGTACAAGGGGAATGAGCTGTTGCATGATGAAAAGTGGTGACTTTTTAGCAGCTCAGCAGGACTGTAGGAATTCCATGTATGAAATAACACGATTAGCTACAACTTCTAAGCAACTGCTCTCCATTTTATTTCTTTGGCATGTGCTGTCTTGCAGGCCTCTGTTGTTTACCTCCTTGTACCTACTACCTTCTGTGGAACTGATCTTCTTCTCCCTTCCTCTTCAGTCCTACTTCTATTCCTTTTGTGGTATCTTGTTAAATGAAATGTACTTTGTCGGTAAAAAAACATGGAATGTTCTGCAGATTCTTTGCCTTTGGTTCTACTACTTATAAACTTTAAGGTACTTAATTCCTTGTCTTAAATCATGCCAGTTTTGCTTAGATTAAGTTCCACAGCAGAGAAATTGCTTTTCCACCTTTGTGACGTGCGACACTTGAATTCTTCTTTATCTCTGTGTTATAAGCCTTATTTTCCCTGTGTTCCTGTATTAGATCTTACTCTGATACTGTGTTTTGATTGTACACTACATGCTTCTGAAGCACTCCTGCACTTCCACTTCCTTGTGTTTTTGTTTCCACATGGCTTTATGGATTGTTGTGCCTCCAAGAGTCAGTTATGTTTGAAGAACTTTCCTTTTCTTGCTCCTGCAAGTAGCATCTTCCTTAAACACCACTGGAAGTTTTAATTACTTTTTTGAATTTCTTTTTGTGCCATTTTCTCCTTTTCTAGTAGTGGATTAGCAGTGTCTAAAATGGAATATTTTTATGGAATGGCTTTTTCTTTGCCTGAACCTTATTTTTATCTCTTACTTAACAGGTGTGTGTGGCTTTTTGCTTTGTGTGATTTCCTTTGGTTGCGTAGTAAGTGTAGTATGCAAGGAATGAGGTAGTAACTGTACATCCAACTGCATTTGCAGAGGTCATCTGATAGCTTTTGAAGTATAGGACATTAGTTACTTGCTGTTTGAAAAGATGCTGTTCATTTCACGTGCTCTTTGTTACTGTTCCTTGTTCAAATTACGGGAACTGCGCAAAGTCCTGCAACTCTTAATTCTGGAGTTACTATGTGACTCTGAATTGCTGGTTAGTGTTCTGTGGCTGAACTATGTGATGGCACTTTAGTTAGAATCCCTTTTTTGACAAAAATGGGAAGGCATGATTGAGGTGAAACTTGAGGCTCTTGATCCCTGCAAAAACCCCCATGGCAGTATTGTTTATACCTTAAATTTGTGTGGGACATTAGGAACTGTTGGAATGTTCTAAACTGCTTCAAACCTTATTTTGCATGATTATTTACATTTCGGTAGTGTTTGGGCCTCTGTGAGGAATGTGAGTGCTATTGAAGATATCTTAGTGCAGGGCTTTGTGGAACTTACTATTAGTGAAGAAAAAAAAAGTCCTTGATATAAGGCTTTTGTGTATTTTGAATCTTAACTCTGTTTGACAGTTCACTGAAATGGCATGACATGAAATTAACATGAATAATACTTAATATTATGTAGGACCTAAGTTGGTCCCAGGTTCTTTAGCATTCACTGTGCTTTTGAGAGTCCCACCACTGGACTTGTACGTTCTTAAGCTATTTGTGCTTTAAGCAAGCTGAAGTGTTAATTCTTTGTTTGCATCTACTATTGCAAGTATCTGTTTGTCATGGCCATTCCCTGCCTTTACAAGCTTGTGTTGTGGCTACAGCCAGTACTGTCAGGGATGTGAGAATGCCTCTTCTGCAGTTGCATCCTTGACTGCCTTTCCAAAACTCTTCAACCAGCATGAGACACAGACATTCTGGACAAACTGAAATGTCTCTTCCCTGTGCATTTTCCTCATCACACTTAAGCACTCCATGTGTTGGAGCCTGTCATTTTATCAGGTAGGCACTCTCCTTCTTACTTACCATTGCTTTCTGAATGTGGAGTTATTTAATCTTTCTGCAGACTGGCTTCTTTCTCACTGAATATGAACCACAAGTGTAGTTAAGTGTTCTGTAGTTGCTACAGAAAATATGGTTTTGTTTTTTTTTTCCTCTCCCATGTCTGCCTTATCTTGACTCAAATTTTGGTCTCATTTACATGAGTAAGTGATAAAGACTGAAAACTGGTATGTCACAGGCTTCTAGGAATAGGAGATTGAATGAAGGCCATCTTGATTGTCCTCCAGGCCACCACACTTGCAGGTGTTGCAGTCTTTGTTACAGATTTAGGCTAGGCAGAAACAGTTTATAGCTATGTGAGAGAGAACACAGAGCAACAGAGTTACCCCTCTCTTTATAAAAACTGACTTAAAAGAAAGTACTGGGTGTATACACACCTAGAGCTGATATGCACTGCTCTGTGAAGGGGCCTGATACGACAGAGCAGCATCTGTGTAGAAGGGAAATTTGTTCTGGTAGATGTACGTGTTTGTGCCTGACATCTCAGCCTGCAGCTGTGTGGCCTCAATATAGCTCTCCTCTGTTCATCTTGTTTGTGATGCTGCTATGCCCTTGACCAGCTTTTATGTTTATTGAGGTCTGCATCCACAGAGATTACAAATGCCCTGCCAAAAAAGCATACCAAAATGTTTTAAATATCCAGACTCTGCAGGTGTTGAAAGCAGTATGCAAAAGTTAGGATCAGTCTTGTTTTACTTTGTCAGAACAGTGTCTTTCATTGAAGAGATGATCTAACACTGCTAGCTTTTGTTGCTTCTAAGTTAATTTTGCTTCTGGTTTGATGCTGCATTAATGTTTTATTTCATGGATCTTTGTGTTGCTTTAGGTAGTTGAATGATTAATTCAGTTTTATGAAGTAAAACCAATTGGGAGTGGGTTGATGTGGATTTCAGTGCTGCATTTCTTCCTGGCTTTTAAAAATTAAACTGCAAAATTGTGGTATTTAGGTAATGAATAGGTATTTTTCTAATCTTGTATGTGTAGAGATGTCTGGAGGAAAATTGCTTAGTGTTAGGTCATTATTTAAGTTAAGATGATGGTTTGTGTGCTTACACTGTAGCTGCACTGCTTAGTCTGTCATTCTTTATTCTTTCTCATCTTCAACTGTTAGTAACACAAGGTAACTCTGCACTATTGTAAAATTTGTAAATTGTAATTTGTAAATTTGTAATTTGTAAATTTTTAATTGTAAAAATTGTTTAATATTAGTTATGATATTTAATGCAGCTGTTCTCTGGAAAGATTGATAATGCCAGCCATTTACACAGTGAAAAGTTTTCAACATCTAATTAAAACTGATTTTGTTAAGGCACTTGGTCTGAAAAATGAGCATATCTTCTGTGTTAGTTTTCCCGCTAGACTTCTTGCTAAATACCATGAGGTTGCCTGACATAATCACAAAAGTGACTAAATATTGGTGTCCTAAAATACTTTCTTGTTTAAGTTAATTGGAGCTTTAAAAAGCACACAGTTTTCCATACAGATTACAAGCCAGAAATACTCTGTGCAGTCTTCTGGTTCGTTTCTGTGCTCTTCTACCCTTATCTCCTGCCAACAACATCACTAAGTAAATAAAATTTCTGCTGTTAACAAAATGAAAGACCTTATTCTGATTTACAGTTACAGGAATGTTGTAACTAAATAAGTAGGAATGCTTACCAGTTACACTCTGATAAGCATGGCTGGTTTTGTTTGGTTGGTTTTTTTTTAATCTTCCTGCAGCTTAAAGCAATCTCTGTTACCAGTGTGACATGAAACACTTCTCTAAAACCAGAGTAGCTTATGTTCAAGCCTTTTACTAAAATAGCTTTGGAATAAAGTTCAAGGAGTAGTAATTTATGGAGAGGGTCACATGTTTTAGGAGACTTTTGCTGATTTTGCAGTTTAGCAGCTACATTTTAATTATACATGCTGATGCTTTTCCAGTTGTTAGAGGCATACAGTTTCTTTCTGCGAAGCAGCAAGCTTGAGTTGGCTGTGCTCTGGTGTAGACATACCAAGCTGTACCTTTTCAGCAATGTGTGTGTGGTGAGATCCAAGGTCCTAATAATTTTAATTTAGACAAATGTAAAAAGCAAATCTGAATTTAATGGTGTTGATAGTAAGAAGTCAGTGTGTGAAAGTGTTCCCAAAGGAATGTGTGAGGATTGTTGGTTTTTGCTCTTAATGATTTTGTGCTTCAGCTTCTATTTGCTGCTTATCTTCAGTGCTGTAACACTGTGTTTATAATGGTTCTTTGTTCTCAGGCTATTGTATTAGGTGGTTCTTTCTATCAAAAATAGTTGATATAGTTAGAATCATCTGCATGTTTTCTTGCTTGAAGCTGGCAGGTGTAAGCAGCAATAATGGTTGACACTTTGCAGGCTCATGAAGGACTATGCTCATCACTAATTTTAGTAAGAAATCATGATTAGTTGTGAATGTAAATTTCTGCCTTTACTAGTTTGTTTGCCGCAATGTTACACTTGAGCTACATGATTAAGTTATGTACTTTTGAAGGTGGAAAGATGAAGAATTTTGGAATAGTTGTTACTTGGCATTTTGCCTACCTCCTTATACAAGATTTTCCAAGGGGTTGCTGGTTTTTTTTTTGTTTTTTTTTTTTTTTG
>NDXB01012320.1:0-16509 GCA_002631895.1 Agapornis roseicollis | reverse complement strand
TTTTTTTTAAGTGAAAAAATTCTAAAAGGTGGTTTTTGTTTTTTTTTTTTTTTTGTAAATATGAGTTGAAAGTTTGCATTGCATGAAAGAGTATGAATTATCTTTCAGTAATGGATTATATTTGTCTTTCCTCCACTGTCATTACACATGCTGGCTTTAAAGCTATGAATATGCTACTGGCAGGGATCGTAGCAAATGAAATTGTGACAGCCAGGTTTTGTAGGCAACATGTCTTGAAAGAACTTTATTTGGCTAAACTGACACCATTATCTTTTCACTTAAAATCATCTAAGCATTCCTCACAAATGGTCTTCACTAAAAATGTTTTTATTGAGGTCTTTATGTACAGCCAAGTAATGCTGTAATTCAGTTTCTAAACTTCTTCTAATGTGGTCTAGTAGATGTTTATTCATATTTTTTTTAATACTGCATATTCTTTGATACTTTGGTAGATGCCTTCATTAATTCCAGTTAATATTGTTCGGTATCTTTCTTCTCCTGGTATCAGTAATTGGCTTTGACATTTTCATTAAGTCCCTTAAGCCTTCTCTTTGCTTCCAGAATAAAAAGCATGATGGAGATTACTGTGGTGATTTTAGTATACCATACGTAAGCTCTTACTTTCTGCCTCTTAATATGGTACTTAATTACACTTTTTGTATCTTAATATGGTATCTTAATTACACTTTCTTTGCTAAAAGCTGGTTGTTGCTCTTACATGCTTTTTTAGAATCATGTGTTTGGTACATATTATGAGTTAGGTGATTTTCTATTTAGTTATAGAGATTTAAAAAAAATTCTGAACACACCTCTCATCTCACTGAAGTTAAGATGTTTCACTGATATTGCAGATCTCTAAAAATCAGTCTTATTTTTAAGTCACTTTCATTTTCTGATTTATAAATGAAATATAAGTGTTTCAAATTCCACTGAAAATACTTAAAACTAGTGGGAAGGGTATAGGACAAGAACAAGTGCTGTGAACAGGCTTTACAAAACTTGCCTTATTAAAATTGAATTTACACTATTTCATTAATCGTGATCATTCATATCTGTTTTCTAAGGCAGACTGTATTTTTCAGCATCTCTGTAAGCGATAGCTGAGTATGTGAAAGGAAGGTGAAGTGTTCTACCAGTTTAGATTTAGACATATGATTTTCTCCCAGGCATTCATTCTATTCTTTTCAAAGAGTGGTTGTACACTTAACTAATTTAGGAAGTCTTCCTACTTGCCATGAGGAAGCCTTTTTCTTGAGAGGTGATACAGTAGTAGGTACCTTGGCACAACTCAGTCTTGCACAGGAGTCATTTAATACCTGATCTCAGTAAATAAGAAATGTAAGGAGTAGTTAATCGCAGCTCACAGTGTATTAATTCATTTTAGATGTTTAACAGCTCCATATTCTTCTCTGGCTGTATACTAGGGGGTCTTCCTATAGCTGCATTTGCTTTTTACTGATATTCTGTTCCTTATTGCAGACATTGTTCATAGTTCTTGCATATTTTAGGGGAAGGTTGGTACAAGTGAGGTGTTAATTACATTTCCCTGCAAATGTAAATAAAATATTTTAGAGTTTTGCTATGAGTCTGGTTTAATTAAATGCTGTCGTTATGGTCTCATCAGCTTTTAAGTTGAAACAAAGTCAATAATGCTAATTTCAAATAGGGACTGGGAGCATGACTTTGGCTTTGCAGAGCAATGGATACTTTGAGACAGTTGTCTTGCTGTAGTCTAGCCAACTGCTAGGACCAGGATTGAGTTTTAGAAGTTTCTGTCTAAGGGTTTTGGCTTAAAATCTGTGTCACAGGGAAGCCGGAGCTGCCTAGACAACCAGGTTCAACTGCACAATATGAAGCAGAAGCATCTCAGCTAGAGCAATCTTCAGAAAGTGCACCTACTGATACAGAATCCCCACACAGCAATAGTACTGATGCAAATAACTTCTTTCATTCTCTGGACTGGAAAGGTACATGTTTTGCTCTGAAGTAACTATCTGTTGTATTGTTGTCTTGTACACCTTCCAGTGAGAGCTTAAGCCTTCTCATGCAGCAGAAGTCAGTATTTCAGCAGGACATGAGAAAAAGCTATTTAAAGAGTTAGCTCTGCAGGTTCCCAGGTGGCCATTCCACTCCACTTGCATGGACAGCAAGTAATGTTTTTTGGTATTGTGTGTAATTTAAACGCTAAGCTAAATTTTTCTTTTTATGCAATAATCTTAACCTTAAAAGCCTGCAAGGAAGCCTTTGTATTCCCACAGCTCCACTTAGTATGGCTAAGGAACAGGAAAAGTAGACTAATCAGTGGGCTCTGTGTCAGTGTATGGACTGAGAAAACTAAACTTCATTGTGTTTGTGTAAGCCCTCCGGGGTTCTGCTTTGATGGCAAAGATGTCAGTAACTGCTTATGCTGTCATTGAATGCTGTCACTCAGTAAAGCAGCAGTTAGTGAGTAATCTGAGCCATAAATGGTATGGTGTTCTGAGATGAATGTCGAAGTCAGTTTTGTTTTGAAAAGATCCATAATACCTGCCCTTGCAGAGTAGCAAATATGGTAGTGAGCTGCCCCTTTGCCTGGCCTGCACAAAGAGGTGGTAGGCATCAGTTAATTCTTTTTTATTAATTCTTTTGTGAGCTTTAATTAATTAAGGATGACCTCATATGATCTTGCCATTTAAGTCTGTGCTTATTTTAGTTGTCAGAAGAATCCTGGTAATCTAAAGATGTTATTTCTTTTTATTCAAGAAGGGAAAATTCCAGAAAGTGGAATAGAGGACAGTTCATCCAAAAACGATCGTGTTCAACTGTCTGATGATAGGGAGGAGAGTGAGCCTTCAGATGAGGAATTCCATACATTTCCAAGTGAAGAAAGTGCAGTAAGCATTGATGAAAAAGACTCTATTACTCCAGAAGGAGAGTTGCTTTTTGAAGCCAGTTTTGAAGCTCCGTCTGCACCAATACAAAAATCTCTTCCTGAAGAAAATGTAGACTTACTGGGACTAGACTCTGATATTTCACTACAACAGAAACAGCCTGTCTCAGAAACAAATTCTTCATCAAGTAATGCAGACTTGTTGAACAATCTGTTTGTGGGTAACACATCACAAGAGCCCACTGGGGATCTTCTTGGACAAGGAACTGATTTCTTTTTCAGCAGTCAGTGTCCAACTGCTACTCAGGGTACATCTTCAGCAGCAGCCATGTCTTCAGGTATGTAAATTTAACATCAGTACTCTGGCTGGCCAACAGGTGAAAACTGCTGCTTGCATTGTGCTTAGAAAATGAGTCCTGTGTTTTGATCAGTACAGTGAAGACATATATGGGTCTGTAGCAAGAATCTGCATAGAATAGATGCTTCTACTTCATGGAGAGAAATTCCTGTATGTTATCTGGGTATTTTGTTATGTTGCCAATATCCTATTTGCTGTAAACCATGTAAATAGGAAAGAATCAAATTTTGAATTTAAAGGAGATTCAGTATTCTTAAACAATTTTCATACAAACATCACATGCCAGATTCTTTTCTAAATCCATGAGGAAATAAACTTCTCTTGCTAAGGAATATAATTCTAATGAATTACTGCTTTCTTGCACTTTATATAAGCAATAGCATTAGATGTAGTACAGAGCTGTGCTGCTTAAGTCAAACATCTGTGTGGGATTTTTGAGTGTTAATCATTTAAGACTGCTAGGGAGCTGGAAATCCTGTAGATTACTTCTCAGACCAGTAGCTAGCATACTGCTAGAAAGTGTTTTCTTGGTGGATTTACTGATGTTGGCAGGTCTGTACCCTGAAAGAGAATGTTACACACTGCTAAGTATTTGGTATTTAAAACAGGTATTTTACTTCAGAGGTTCTGTTCCTCTTACCGATGGATAGCTGGGTCGTTGTCACATGACTAAACTTTTGGGAGCAGCAGTTCTCTGCCTGCATTGAACAGATTTGGAGGATAGTAGTCAAAGAATCTGTGAAACTTCCAAGGTTTAGTTTATTTGTACAAAGATCACAGAATCCTAAGGGTTGGAAGGGACCTCAAAAGATCATCTAGTCCAACCCCCCTGCGACAGCAGGGTAACCTAAATTACATCACACAGGAACTTGTCCAGGCGGGCCTTGAATATCTCCGATGTAGGAGACTCCACAACCCCCCATGGCAACTTGTTCCAGTGCTCTGTCACTCTCACAGGAAAGAAAAGATAATTGGATAATTTATTTGGTCTAAAAGCTTTAACCTACATACACCTGAAGAGTATCTTTTAGAGAATTTAGGTTATTTAAAGTATTATTTTCTTTTGAAGCAGTTCAATATTGATTTTCATCACTATGTGAAATCAATTTACCTTTTTCTTACGTAAGCAAAAGCCTGTAAGAGAAGCCTTGTGGCTTTTTTTCTTTATGCCTTTCTCCATGAGACACCTGGGCAGTAGTTCTATATGTAACTACTTTTGAATGGGATAAGAGATACAGAAGTGAGAATATTTGGCCACTGTGGTATTTTCATTTTCACATCAAACTTGAGGATTTGTGTACATGCGATGCCAAAGTAGATAGCTTGATGACAATTCAGGGTTTAGTTTTTTGAAGTGATACTTCAAGTGTGGACATCATCCCAGCATTAATTGTTCTCTTCAGCATCTGAGTGAATCTGGCAGGAATCCCTGGGCTCTTGACAATTTTGACCCTAGGGGGCAGCAGAAACGGGAGGATCACAAGCCATAATTCAAGCTGACTGTCACATGTTGCCCCATACTATAAATACTCTGCCAATTACTTTTCTTCTTCACTGTGATCACTAGAGACCTGTTGAAAGCCTTGCTTCTGTTAGTTTTCAGTCTTGGGTTGACGTGCTTTCTGCCCTAGAGTCACCAATGCCTTCGAGTCAAAATGGTAGTATGAATGTTTTACTTAATATACTTTTTAGTAGTTTAGTAGTCTGTTTTGTTTAAACTCTCCAGAGATTTGACATTATAGAGCATTTAACAAATGTCATTCTTCTATTTTATGCAGCTGATTGCTCACTAAAGGTGTCTTACAAGGATGAAATTAATGTTATTGAATGTATGCAGGCTTGATAAGGATTTGTGTTTGAAGACATAGCTGTGCATATTGTACATGGCTGATATACTTCTTGTATCAACATGAAAGTATGAAAGTTAAAGGAAGGAGACAGGTGTTAACTGCCATGAAAAATTCTCAGAAAGCTGCTTCAGTTATCAGCATGAGCTCTGATCTTTGTCTGTGCTCCCAGAGGACTAAGGCTTTATCAGCTTTGCTCTAAAACTTGTTTTTGGTGTTTCTCCCCCCCACCCCCTTATTTTTTAGCTGATCCTTTTGACCCATTCACAATGTCATCAAGTTCAGACAATCAAACCTTGGCTGGTCCAGACCTCTTTGGGGACTTCCTTCGTCCAACTTCAACACCTATATCTGGTACAGCTCCTTCTGCACACAGTTCATTTCCACTTTCTTCTAGCTCAGATTTCTTGAATTTAGGTAAGTGTGCTTTTGCTGTTCTGTTTCCAAACAGTTTCTGCTGTTCTGTGCATTTGCCTTTCAGCTTAGTCAAGGTGGATTAGTGCCTTAATAAATCCACTTGTTGTGACTGCTCTTTTAATTAGCTCCGTGTTCTGGGAATGTGGATATGAATGCACCAAATAATATATCCTCTATAATGTCATGGTGATACTTATGATGAGAGGATTTCTAGCATTGCTTCTGTTAGGAGCTGTCATTTCCTCTGAGAGCTGTTAAAGCTGAGGGTATACAAACACCTGTGAACTTAATTTTAGATAGCAGATTGCTAGTTTGCTTGCATTCAGATTTTAAAGATTTTCTAGAAGCCTTGGAATTAAAATGAGCGAGTCAAGTTATAGTATAGCCAGTTCTTAAAATGCAAGCTGAGGATAGCTTGGACCTGCATGACCTGAATGCAGTCTGGTAATATACTTATGGAGTATGTTATGTAATACGTTAATCTTGTTTCACTTAATTTCTCTGATGTATTCTTGGTGAAGCCTTTTCCTCATGCATTTACTTTTCAAATCTGTTAATGTAAACAAAAAGCTTCAGTATATTTGGTCTTCCCTTATCTCTAGCCTAAGCGCATTATTTCCAAAGTGTTACTAAATAGAGCTGCTAAGCATGCTCATTCTTCAAAAAGAAACCTTGCAAAAGTGATGGAGTGGTAGAGCCTGAAGTGCTGCTTTTTAAATGTGTCTTTCAAAGACAAGAGTGGGACTTCCTCATAGGAATGGGCATCTGTAACAGCTCTTCTTCTCTGCTGCTCTTTCATCCCCGCACTGTTCCCCTGCTCTTGCATAGTCTCTTTCCATGGGATAGTCTTTCAAGAAGATGGATCACTAGTATAAAGTCCTTCAGGAACAGACTGCTCCAGTGTGGGTCCTCGAGGGACTGCAGCTCCTACCAGGGGCCTGCTGTTGCATGGGCTCTTTTCCATGGGCTGCAGCTTCATCCAGGGCATGCCACCTCTGTGGATTCCCCCATAGGCTGCTGTGTGGGTATTTGCTCCACTGTGGTCTTCACCGTGGGCTGCAGGGGAATCTGTGTTCTGGCACCTGGAGCTTCTCTTCCTCCTGTTTCACTGACCTTGGGGTCTGCAGGGCTGTTTCTCCTCCTTTTCTCACTCCTGTCACAGCTGCTGTGCAGCATTTTTTAATATGTTTACCTGTGTTTTCCCAGAGGTGCCCCCATTTTGACTGAGGGGCTCAACTGTGTCCTCAGCTGCATGGGTCTGTTGGAGATGGCTGTTGGATACGGTTGTGTCCAGCACAGAGCAATATAGGCCTCTCCTCAGAGGCTACCAGTACAGACCCCCACATATAAATTGGAGGTAGCTAGGAATGGTGGTATTGCCTCCCTCACCCTGAATCCAGGAGTGTCTTCCCAGAGCATATTCCACGTTGTTTTGAGTTGCTCCTCCTTGTTGGACAGTTAGTCTGCTTGACCCTGCAGAGTGATGCAGTCTCAGTGTTAGCTACAGAGAAACTGGATTAAAAGAAAGATGCAGTATTTGTCTGGCTGAGGTGAGGGCTTCCTCCTCAAAAAATGGAAGGTTAGCTAGCTGATTGCCTGCTTTATAATGTATTTAAGCAATTATATTGTAGCTGTGGTTAATTCTCCTAAGATCCCTTGCTGCTTCCTTTGCGACAACTTCATTCTGTGGTATAAATAGTAACAGCTGTATGTTTTTTTAGTTGTGTACTTCTGTAGTTGCCAGTTTTATGCAACTTTTAGTTAGGACACTGTTGTTGTAACTGCATGAGGTTACCAAACAGATGTTTTTTCCTGTTCATTAGAGGATTTAATCAGTATTGATCTGTGGAGCATCATCTCAGCCAAAATCTGCCCCACTCCAGAGATGGGGACCTCTGGAGATTAGCTATTTGGTCTGCTCAAAGCAGGGTCAAGTAGAGCAGGCCGCTAATGACCATGTGTTTGGCAGTTTTCATTATTTCTGGGAATGCAGACTGTACAACCTCTAGGGGGTACCTGCACCAGTGTTTGACTGCTTATAGAAGAAACTGTTTTGGTTTGTGCCCTGTTGCCTCTCTTGTCCTTCCACTGAGCAGCACTGAGAAGAGTCTGGCTCAGTCTTTATTTCTTCCTGTTAAGTATTTATGTACATTGGTCAGATTGCCCACCCCCAGTCCTTCTATTCTTTAGGTTAAGCAATACCAGCACCCTCACCCTATCCTCATGCCAGAGGTGCTCCAATCCCTACATCAGAGAACTGTTTTATGTACCAAATTTAAATTGGAAAAAGACATAAATGTGAATTTCTACTGTATAAATATGTATGTGCATCCTCAAGGAGACCACTGTCAATGTTCAGCTGTTAAGCTATTGTTGGAGCAGTAATAAATGTCTAGAAGTAAATTTTAGTGGTAGAGTTTTCTTCAGGAGTAAACAGTTGGTAAACATTTATAGATACCAGGAGAAAAGCTGTTTTAGTGAACACAAGTTCAAGAATTACAGTTCAAGTTTGTAATTCTCAATGTGGCTTGAAATGTAAAAGCACAGGAGTTTTGAAATGTAATTTCAGTTTGTGACAAAGATAGATCTTAAAGAGTATCCAGTCTGTTAAAGAATTCTGTCTTATAATATGAAAATTTTGAGCATATGCTGCTAAATGGCAGTCTGTTAACAAGGTAATTCAATTTTCTGTGAAAAGCTGTACTAATTTGTCAGAGAACCTATTAGGTGGAGTGACTGTTCACTTAAGAATTGGTAACCTGCTTTTAAGTGGCCTCACTTGCAAAAAGCAAGCTATTGTCAGAGGCTGGAGGAGTATCCACTTTTCTTTAATAGGTATCTGTTCAGTGAGCATTTTTGAGAACATTTGACTATACAAGTAGCAGGTCATCTCTAATAAAAGTTGAGTTAGGCACATATTTCCCTGTATCAGAATGAGCTGATCAAAAGATAGCAGGAGATATGGAAGGTGATCAAAAGAAATCCAGGTCTTCTCCAGAGTGGAAGTTAATTTCTGTGACAGCCGTGTTCTCAGTCAAGCTTTCTGCATGGTTAAAAAACCTTGCATCATATTAAATCAGCCTCTTAGTCCCCAGAAAATCCTGTTGTCCTCTGTGATTAAAGGATTTCCTGTAGAGATAAGTTAAATAAAGAAAACCTTATGTGAAGTTGCGTGTAGGATATAGTTAAAACGCGGGTCTCTTATTTTGGGAAGATGGAAAGTGTCATCTGATTACCACCATCTTACTTTTATTTTAGTTTGGTTTGAGCAGTGTTAGTATAGAACTGTACCCTGACCTCCAGTGGTTTGCTGCTGTATGGATAAGGGTTATAAATAGGCACGTTAATGAAGAACTTAAGGGATGAACAGGAATGAGTCTGCTTGTCCAATATCTCAATTGCGTCTATTTTTGGAATATTTAGCTATGCTTCGTGTTTTACCCTTTGTTTAGATACTCTGCTCCTTTACCTTGATGCGTCTGTACGAACTCTAGTGTACCAGGTTACAAAACCAAAGGATTCTGCAAGTCATTGGTCTTGTCATGCCTTGTCAGAATATGTATAGCGACATTTCTTGATGTTAAAATCTATTGTAATGCCTAAGTTGCACAACTAGAAATACTATATCATAATAATGAACGGTTCCAGAAGGAACATCTTCTCTGTTCAGTATGTTCCTGTACTCCATTGTTTCAGATTTTTCTGATGGAAGTGTAGTGGATGTATGTGAGCTTATGCTATTCATAGTGCATTTAAGAGCATGCATAGCAGTAGACTGCTCCTTGCTTTCTTCAGGGTGGAGGAAGTGGTGAACTTGACTGCTCTTACACCAGCAGTTAGAAAATGCCTGATTACCTTAGTGTATTCACAGTCTTTCAGAATGCATTTAGCTGTAGTTTATTTTCACTTCTCTCAACTGGGTTTTATAATAATTATATACGTGGTGGTTCATTTCCCCATGCCCTGTAAAAACCTTGTAATAGCAGAGATAATAAGCTAAAATTATTTCTAGCTTAAAATCAATACTGATATTAATTCAAAGCCTGCTTAATGTTGGGAGTGTCATCTGGTACTGCAGATTTTTAAACTGATGAATAGACACTTTCAGATACTTTGTTTATAGCTAGTGACACTGCTGTGTAACCATAGCTGGAGTCCTGAGTATGGAGGCAAATATACTGTGGTTTTATTGATAGTTTCAAAGGCAGGGAGATGAGGCTTAAGTCTGGAGAAAGGCCTAAAAATTGTACCATACCTTCAGATGACTTTGACTACTCTACATTTTAGTCTACTTTCCTTTACATGCAGCAGAGGTGACTCTGCTGTAATACAGGCTCTTGGCAGACATCTGTTGCGGAGTATTTGATGTGTTCTCTTTGCAGCTGTAAGATCTAAGTATAAATAAGATTAGTGGATTGAGTTGGTGGAGGAGATATTTAATTTGCTTCAAATTGTTTCCTCAAATAAGATAAAATGTCTTCTGTGATTTGAGATCAATATTCAGAATGTGAAGTTGAGAAGCTGAGGGAAATAAAAACCCGTGAAGTAGTAGTGAAAATATCCAAAAGCATCAAAATGGCACTATTTGTGTAAGGGTGCCTGGGTTAGCTTTCCAAACTTTAGGTCCTCAAAACGTCTAAGAGCACCACTAAACATACTGCTTTTGCTGAAATATCACCTCTCCTTTAGCACTGACTGTTGTTGTGGCACTTAAGGGGTAGTTACATTCAAAAGCTGTCTTGCTTCACTGAGTCTCTGAAAGCTGAGCTCAAAGGGAATGCATAGAGCTGGCCTGAAGCTTTCAGTGTTCCATACTTAGGACCTCTCACTCTCAAGATGGCTTGCCTCACACTATGTGTGGGAGAGGGTGGAATAATTTGGAAGCATCAAGGGTGGAAGTTTTAACTCTGTGTTGGATGTGATGCTTTCTAAAAATTAGTTGAAGCAGCCTTGCATCCTTTGAATGCAACTGTTTCATTGCCTGTTTGCAGTTGGTGTGGTGGTCTTGTGTTGAATGTAGAAAAATGGCTTTTTCCATGGATGTAGTGATTCTCAGTCCTTTCCCAGAATTGATCGCTTCCTGTATCCTGCTCTTCAATTGCATGCCTTCATTCATGTATTTAACCTAGAGGGGACGTTAGTTTGTCAAGAGCTCCATTTGTCAGACGAGGCCTTGGGTAGGCAAACCTGCTGTTTAAAGTAACTCTCGCTCTGGTTCCATCTCTGTAGCACCCAGACTGCTGGGAGATATGGAACACCACTTCATGAGGCACTGCTGATTTATGATTACCTACTGCATTGTCAGGAGCAGCAGCATGCCATCCCTTAGCTAGTCATAGTTCATAGCATTGCTGGTGCCTAAAAATATCCTTTCTGTGAAGTGCATGGGATATTTCAAATACAAATGAAGGAATTCCAGTGGTAAAATCCTTCTGAGGCCTTTTTAAGACTGTGGAACTGTGATATGGAGAGATTTAAGCAAGCCATGTAGCTGGCCATTATAGCTGACAGTCTGGTTCACAGTGTTGGCAAAATATCCATTATTGTAATGGTTTTCTTAAAGGAATAATCACAAGATTGGCTTTTTGCACTGTAGGAAATTTGACATCAGAGCCACCTAAAGTACCATCTTCTACGAGCCACCCAGATCTCTTAGGTGGATGGGATTCTTGGGCAGATTCCTCAACATCTGTCAATGTAGCATCGCCACAGTTGAAGCCTCTTTTTGAAGGTATTATGAAATTAAATCTTTACATTAGAAGGAATAAGGAATATTTCAGGCTTGGTCAGTTTAATCACCTGAAACTGCTTCACGTGTCCTCATGCCTTTTGTTGCTTGAAGGACTCTGTGCTCTTGTGCTTAGATGCCTCTTTAGTAAGGCACTTTTACAGTTTTTAAGTTAAGTTCAAAGCAGAAGAACCAAACAGTTTCAGTTGTCTATAGAATCAAAGAATAGTTAGGGTTGGAAAGTACCTTAAGATCATCAAGTTCCAGCCCCCCTGCCATGGGCAGGGACAGGCTCTGTGCAACCTGACCTTGAACACTGCCAGGGATGGAGCATTCACAACTTCCCTGGGCAACCCATTCCAGTGCCTCACCGCCCTTGCAGTAAAGAACTTCTTCCTTATATCCGATCTAAACTTCCTCATTAGCCCTTGTCCTGTCATTACAGTCCTTATAGTAATGGTGATTCTTGTGGTAAAAAGTATCATGAAACAGAATGCTGGGGAGGTTTACACAAGGTGTTGTGGAAATAGTACTTTTATTCATTCTCTGAATTTCCAAATAACTTCAAGTACATAATATGTTTTCTTCTTATACAGGTCAAGCTTTTACCACAGGGAGCCAGTCCAGTGTGTCTTCAGGTCCGTCTTTCAGCCAAGCAAAATCTCAAGACTTTGATCCTTTTGCTGATCTTGCCAATCTTGGATCTAGTCTTCCAGGTAACATCTTACATTTAGGAGACTATACTTAATGCCCTTACAGTTATGGAATATGGGACACATCGTAGTCTAACATTTGTCCCAGGATGTTACATTTACCCCAGACTAGCCCTGCAGCATTCTTAAACAGCAGAAAAAAACAAGGGCAATAGAAAGAGCACAGGCCCTTGCATTTCAGGACCTCACTACCATAATAGCAAATTGCTGATTTGTCGCTGTTTGATGTGACTAGCCACCAGAAATCCAAGGAATGATTTGGAACAGCCTGTAGTTGCTTAGTTGGAGAATTGCAGGAATGTTCTTTTCCTTTAGCCTGAAGTTCGTAGAAGGTTTTATCCTGTTGCCTTGGCAGTTACCATGTGTATTGAAATAAACACAAGGTCACATACAATGTTTGACTTCCTAGGGTTGCCTGTATATAATTACTGACAAAATTCTAGTGTTGAAGCAGTACCAATAAGGTGGCTCAGTAGTAAAAAAAAATCTACAGAAGCTTTCTAGTTCAGTAATTAAGGTTAATATGAACATGTTAAATCTATAGTGTAGCATTAAAAAAGAAATCATCTTTGACTTGAAGATGTAGGTATAGCACACACTGAACCAGTGAAAGAAACTGTACTGTTTTTAGCAGGATTTAGATCAGTTCATTAGCTCTGTTAGTTAACTTTCAATAGGAAAAGTGGCTGTGTTTAAAATTAGCCACCTGTCATTGTACTAGTTAACCTTCTTGGGCTTGAACTAAATTTTCTGGGAATTTTAAGAACTGGAGTTTAGACTGTCGTGTTTTTCAAAGGACTTTTTTGGCCTTCACATACAAATCATTACTCTGGAAGAAGAGTTGTGAGAGTGAAAGCTGCTTATATTGGGAAAGCTATGTAAACAGAAAACGAACTATAGCTAAAGGTAGTTAGTAGTAGTGTATTAGGCTTTTGGTAGGATACCAGTAGTGTTCTGTCATAGTTTGTATTCTTACATTCTTCAAGGAATAATCTTGTAGCAGAAAGTGGGATTGTGATGCTGAAAATTACTGGTGATAGTGAAGCATTGGCTTGTCCTACAGGAAGGATTGGTTGGCCCTGAACATTGAAATAATGAATATAGAATTCCTTGAAAGAGTAGTAGAATTAGATTATTTTTTCAGCATATGAGGTCATGTGTCTGACTGGTAACAGGGTCCACAAATTAGAAGTGACCAGAGTCTGAGTTGACAATGCAGTTATGTTCTTTCATGAAAGAACAGTAAAAGCCTAGATTTTATCAGGTGTTGCATTGCAATAGTAGGCTTTAATCAGGTGTGGTATTTAGAGGCTTAGTATAGTATACTGTACATGATCCTGGGGACTATCCTCTTGTGTAAGCTGTTATGTGAGCAGCAGCAGCCACGAAAGAGAGCTATCAGGGGAGTTGAGGAGCTGAAAGAGGAAACTGAGTTCACATTGCTATATATACACAGATAAACTTGAGTGTTTTCTGTTTGAGGCTGTAGGGTGAATAAAAGGAGTGAGAAGTAAAACAAGTTTAAACTGGCTTGGGATGTGTTTTAGCTGACAGTCAGGTTAATCTTGATCAGCTGATTAATAATGTATGTGGAGATGCAAATACTAATTCACCTTCCTCCAAGAAATAATGAGATGGGTTCATAAGGTTGTCATTCAAGACAAGCGATAAAGTCTTCTGTTTTGAAGTGTTAGTGTTTCATTCACTATATTTTCTGGCAGGCTTCCCGTGTGTAACCTTATTTGACCACTAGTCTCAAATTCATGTTCGTTTTTAGGGAATTCTTCTGACATGGAGAGGTCTTAATCTGTTTTAGGATGCCATAAGTGTATATAATGTTTCTCTTCCAAACAATCTAGATGTATTTAAATTCAACTGTGCTGTTTTTATCCTGTGATGGATACATGCCAGGTATAAGCAAGTTGTCAAGGGAACTGAGTTTCTAAGAGTCTTCTCAGAAGAAGTCAGTCAAGGGCAATTTAATGGCAGCTTGGTTTATAATAAAAAAACACCACCAAAACCATGTTTAGTCTCATCAGGGAGACAAAAAGCTGAAAAATTAATTTAAAAGATTGATTTGTTTGCATTTTGCTCAGTTTGTCTACATTTCTTAGCAGCTTCACTTGCTACATTGGTAGAACACACAGGGCCTTTTCTCTGTTCTACAATACTCGGTATTATTCATACTGGTTTAATGAAGAGAAATGGGATGCTAAAAATTTAATCCATATTTGTCGATAAAGGCCTATAGATCACACCAGGGTGATTACAACGGTATCTCTTGCAGGCTTCAGTACTTTTTTGCCCATGTGCAACATTCCGTGCTAATGTTGCTGTAGAATAACCTTTTCATCTTTCTTAAACAGTAGTGCAAGAAATCACTAGACTTTGAAAGTGTTCACTTGAAAATACTATTTATCTGACACTTTTTGGATCATATGATTACTTTTTCTGTGTCCTCTGCTCATTAACAGATGTTGAAGTGTAATGAATCCAGTAATGGCTCTAGCTCCTGCCATCCAAGTTACTTGTTAATGAGACTCTTAACTTCATTTTACACTTTTCTGTTACACTTTCCCTTGTGTAGTGATATCACTGTAGTGACACTGTAGTAATACACTATGTTAGGTGTCAAGACAAAACTGTCTGTCTTGTGTTAAACAGGTGACAGATACTGAGCTGTACAAATAATTTAGCATTTATTGTTAGGTTCCTCCAGTACTGGAGTCTTGACTGGTGGCTTTGGTCAGAAGACTGCTCCATCTCAGAAGCTGGGAAATCAGTGGCAGAAATCCACAAAACCACAAAGTACTTCATGGCAATCTCAGCCTAAATCCAGCGTAGCAGCTAAACCAAATTATACAGTAAACTTCAGTGTTATTGGAGGACGAGAAGAAAGAGGGGTCAGAACCCCAAGTTTTGGTAAGTTTTCTGAAACATTACTTTTAATGGTGCTTGTGATACACACAGTAAAAAGATGTGACATTCTTCTTAGCTGAAGAATAGTAGCTAGTCTTAGCTTAAGGTTAAACTTACTGGAAATTCTTGTGTTTCAAACAGTAGTGGGATGGGAGCAGGTGGAATAATTTTTGGAACCAGTCCTGTAAGATGTTCCAGCTGAACAGGCAAACCTAGAGGTATAGGGATGGACAGGGGCTCATCTACATTCTTGGAAAAAATTATTTTCCTGATGTGTTGATATTAGGATTGTGTGTCCCTTTAAAATTGGCGTATAAATGAACATCAGGTACTTCCAAAAGTTAAAATTATTCTTTTGATCTGTATCTGGAAAGAGATGGGCGGGATGCAAAGGCAGGGTTGTGAGCTGCAGCACAGGAAACTCTGATTGGAGAACAGAGAAGAAAATACCAATTTTCTCTAGTGTGATGAAATGCTGAAACAGTGCAAAGGTTGTTGTGATTCCTCATTCTTGAAAACAGGTGGACCTCAACTGGACAAGGACCTGAGAAATTACCTAGTTGTCCCTGTTTTGAGTGGGGACTGGACTAGGTGACATACAGAGGCCTCTTCAGAATACATTTGTTCTACAGTTCTCTGAAATCTGTTCATTCTATAATGACTATTGATACTGATATTTCATTGATCTCTTATTGGTATTTTTAAGTTTTAGCATACTTTAATGTTGACTACATACTTCTGGCTAGAGTATGAAGTGTATGGTCACCTGACAAACTGCTGTACAGCAGTTAAAATTACTCTATAGTGGAAAACTGGAACCATTTCTGAAATCATGAATAGGTAGATGGGTACTCCTTATACTCAGGATTTTTGGGGAAAAAAAACCCAAAAGGCATGCATATAGTCAAACACAGCTATTTGTTCTGCTGGACTGAAAGCACATCAATGATCCTTTTATTCCTGTCCTTCTGTTAATCTTGTGGAGTTTATCAAGCCACTAAAGAATATTTATCATGATAGTGAGAAATGCTATACAGGTGCAGTGTATTTCCCCCATTAGTATGTCTTCCTGTGTAACTTTTCATTTCATGTTTTTCTCCTTCCATAGGTCAAAAGCCAAAAGTTTCAGAAAATGACTTTGAGGATCTCTTATCTAACCAAGGGTTTTCAGCTAAATCTGATAAAAAGGGACCAAAGACCATTGCTGAGATGAGGAAACAAGAAATGTGTAAAGATATGGATCCCTTGAAACTCAAGGTTTATTTAAGAGTTTTTTACTTAAATAAAATCTCAGCTTATGCTTAAAACTGCTCATACCAGAACAGGAGATAGAGTGACTAACAGAGCAAATTGATAAAGCAGAATGAAATTTTATCTGTATTTGAATCATATGACTGTAGAAGTTAGTTAGCATGAACAAGAGTCAGTTGGCAATGAAACAGCTGTGGCAACAATACAAATTATTTGGATGGAATGCAATTTTCACAGAATCACAGGATCCTGAGGGTTGGAAGGGACCTCGAAAGATCATCTAGTCCAACCCCCCTGCGAGAGCAGGGTAACCTAAATTACACACACAGGAACTTGTCCAGGGGGGGTCTTGAATATCTCCAACGTAGGAGACTCCACAACCCCCCTGGGCAACCTGTTCCAGTGCT
>NDXB01012317.1:0-119224 GCA_002631895.1 Agapornis roseicollis | reverse complement strand
TCTTTTTTTTTTTTTTTTTGTGTGTGTGTAATTTAAGACATCTGGCATTTGCCCTAACTTGTACTGAAGGATTATGGAGCACCTCTGAGCTTTGCTGTGGGAGCCTCTACCATTGCCAAGGCAGCATCAGCATCCAGAGTTATGAGTCATTCTTTCTTCCATGCTCCTGTGGAGTAGAAGGCTCACTGTGTGAATGCTGTACTCTCATACACAAAGACTAAGGAAAAAAAAAAAAATCTATATTCTTTAAAACTGTGTGAGATTTGAAATTAAGATGCTTTGATGCCCTTTTCCCTCAGGAACCAGGAGATGAGGGGGTGGGTTTGTACTTGCAGCCATCCTTCCAAATCTCAGACTCCCATATGGTTAATATTGCTGCTGGTTGTGGCATTAGCTACAACCTTAGCTCAAACAGGCTTCATTGACTCATCTGCTACCAAATTGTTATGTGACACTGGCTTTCTCTTCTTGGTTGTTTCTTCTTCTTTATTACTGAACTATTACTATTTAACCTATTATATTTGCTATCTGGAAACTATGAGAAGATTGGCCAAAAGTTTAACATCAGTAGGCTTTGTGTCTATCACTATCAACAGTGTGCCTGTGGATTTTATGAGCAGATTGGCCATGTATGTCTTTAGGAGACAAGCCTCAAGGAAGTATGACTAACATGTCAGCTGTTTCTTCATGACTCCTCTTTGTAAGTAGGATTCTTTTTCCTAACAAATGAATATTATTCTTGGTAGAAGAAGCAGATATGCAGGATATTTGAATGGCACAAAGTACAGTAATGAAGATAATATCATTCGAAAGTGTATAGCGATAATCAGTTTTGACCACCAGATTGCTGTCAAAGATGTCGCCTTTTATGAACAGTTAAAGTAACTAGTGTTATCAACATTTTGTTCTGAAGAAACTACAGTTATAATTTGTAACAAGGAAAAAAAAATCTCTGCAGATTTGTGCAAACAGGTCTTTTAGAAACTAAAAATCGCAGTATGAACAACCCATTTGCTGAATTTAACCTGAGAAGCATATAGCTCATGGACACTTAGGCTATATTCTATTGTACAGCTGAAATTTTTATTCCCTCTTCAGGCAATTAAAATTCTTGAAACAATTTCTTTCTTAGCTTAATATAATTCAGCTGAATATAATTAGACACAAAAGGACACAAAGTCCTGGTCAGGTTTGGATATCTAAATTGTCCCATGCTGAAGGCAGTCAGAGTAGACTCATCTGACAATCAGAAATAGTGGTTTTAAGTTACACATATCTTATCTACTTTAAGTGGCTGCTTTAGCATGAGAACAGTGCCCTAGACTCTCCTGTCTATATTGCCTAGATGCCATTTGACTGAAAGGGAGATAAGGGTAACTAGCTTGTCTATAGCTATGCAGATGAGTCCCTCTTCTTTTTATTCTAAACACCATAATTACTTGATGCTTGCTAGATGCTTTCAACCTGAAAATGCTGTGTATGGGCTTGTTCTACTCCTCCCCTATGAGGATGCATGCAAAATATGTATGGATTTAACAATTATTTGTTTTGAGGGAACAATTAAGAAAAAGCATATGGGGTGTCCGATGCTCTGAAGGAGCTGAGTTAAATAAGTTTTAGAAAATTTTGTATATGCAATCTCCATATATGCATCGTCAACAGCTTATTACAGTTTTTCCATACCATGAGATCTAGGCTTTCTGCCAGAGCACTCTTTGGGTATGTTTAGTATGCAGCACCTGGAAGTACTTCCGAGATCACAGATCAAGTTTGTATCCTGATGCCACCCTCAGTTTGGGGGGTCAGATTTGCATACATACACTTCTCTCTTCCTGAGTTCCTTGTATATTGGGGGAGAAAAGACAGCAACATGAAATGGGAAGAAGTTTGGCAAGGGAAGGATCCAGATCGAGGCAGTCTGGGCTGGTACATGCATCAAAGAGCTTAGACATATGCTATGTGGCAAATAGTATTTATGGGGTGTAGCACATCTCAGTGCAGTGGGTCAAACCTACCAACCTTGCAGTGTTAAGTTCAAAAAATAGGCACCAAATTAAAACTGCGTCCTATTTTGCTGACAATGAGTTGTGGGGAGATTTCTTCACTACGGCATCCCTTCCTTTGCTGTGTGTAGTGTGCACATGTGACATAATCATAGAATCATAGAATAGTTAGGGTTGGAAAGGACTCTAAGATCATCTAGTTCCAACCTCCCTGCCATAAGCAGGAACACCTCACACTAAACCGTGCCACACAAGGCTCTGTTCAATTGGGCCTTGAACACTGCCAGGGATGGAGCACTCACAACTTCCTTGGACAACACATTCCAGTGCCTCACCACCCTAACAAGAAAGAATTTCTTTCTTGTAACCAATTTAAACTTCCGCTGTTTAAGATTTAACCCATTACCCCTTGTCCTGTCACTACAGTCCCTAATGAAGAGTCTCTTCTCGGCATCCCTGTAGGCCCCCATCAGATACTGGAAGGCTGCTAGGAGGTCTCCATGCAGACTTCTCTTTTCCACGCTGAACAGCCCCAACTTTCCCAGCCTGTCTTTGTATGGGAGATGCTCCAGTCCCCTGATCATCCTCGTGGCCCTCCTCTGGACTTGTTCCAACAGCTCCATGTCCTTTTAATGTTGAGGACACCAGAACTGCACACAATACTCCAAGTGAGGTCTCAGGAGAGCAGAGTAGAGGGGCAGGATCGCCTCCTTCAACCTGCTGGTCACGCTCCTTTGGATGCAGCCCAGGATATGGTTGGCTTTCTGGGCTGCAAGTGCACACTGCTGGTTCATGTTAAGTTTCTCACTGATCACCACCCCTAAGTCCTTCTCTGCAGGGCTGCTCTGAATCATTTCTCTGCCCAACCTGTGGCTGTGCCTCGGATTGCTCTGGCCCAAGTGTAGGACCTTGCACTTGACTGTGGGTGACAGGACAGTAACAGTTAATGAAATGGATCCAGGCCTTATTGCCCTGGTTTGGCTTAAGCCCTGAGAAGGGTAAGGAAAATAGCAGGTGCTGTTGCCCTGGCTGGGTTTAGGTCTTAGGAATGGTGATGAAAACACCAGGCGTTAATGCCCTAGTCTCGCCTAAGCCTTGGGAACTCTAAAGAGAACAATGAAGGGTAAAGATCGGTTAGCAAAACAAAGCAGGTGGCTTGCAAGATTAAGCAGGATGTGCATCTCAAAGACCGACCAAACAGTGTGAGTATTTGTAACCCTCTAGTAGTGTTGCTAAATCTGGATGATAAGGGAGTAAAAGAGTGAAAGTTACTGCTTAGCACATAGTAGACTCTAAAAGGGATGTGAGATGGGAAATAAAGATCTTCAGATTTCACCAGAACCAGACCAGAGTCCATCTTTGATACGCCACACTTGGCATGGTCAAACTTCATAAGGTTGGCATCAACCCACCTCACAAGCGTGCCAAGGTCCCTCTGGATGGCATTCCTTCCCTCCAGCGGATCCACCGAACCACACAGATTGGTGTCATCAGCGAACTTGCTGAGGGCGCACTCAATCCAGGTCAGTGACATGTCCATGTCAGCGACAAAGATGCTGAACAAGACTGGCCCCAACACCAATCCCTGAGGGACACCACTCATTACTGGACACTGAGCCATTGATCACAACTCTTTGCGTGCGGCCATCCAACCAGTTCTTTATCCACTGAGTGCCCCACCTATCAAATCGATGTCTCTCCAATTTAGAGACAAGGATGTTGTGTGGGACAGTGTCGAATGCTTTGCACAAGTCCAGGTAGATGTCGTCAACTGCTCTACCCCTGTCCATCAGTTCTGCAGCCCCATCGTAGAAGGTCACCAAATTGGTCAGGCAGGATTTCCCCCTAGTGAAGCCATGCTGGCTGTCACCAAGCACCTTGTTGTTTTTCATGTGCCTTAGCATGCCTGCCAGGAGAATCTGCTCCAAGATTTTGCCAGGCACAGAGGTGAGACTGACTGGTCTGTAGTTCCCTGGGTCATCCATTTTCCCCTTCTTGAAAATGGGGGTTTTATTTCCCTTTTTCCAGTGGTCAGGAACTTCACCTGACTGCCGTGATTTCTCAAGTATGATTGCCAGTGGCTTAGCAACTTCTATCACCAGCTCCTTCAGGACCTGTTGGTGGATTTCACCAGGTCCCATGGACTTGTGCATGTTCAGGTTCTTAAGATGGTCTCAGACCAGATCCTCTCCTACAGTGGGCCCAAAGTCTTCATTCTCACAGTCCCTGAGTCTGCCTTCCAAGACTTGCATGGTGCAGTCAGAGCCTTTGCCATTGAAGACTGAAGTAAAGAAGTAATTCAGAACCTCAGCCTTCTCAAATTGAGACTGTAAGAAAACTGGAAATGTATTTTGCAGGTTATGCTGTTGCTTTCACTTTTGTGACTGACAAAGGGGTGGGAAAGGTTCACTTATTCTCCCCTATACAAGACTAGTAGCAGTGATGAGCATGAGTCGCTAGAAGCAGCAGCAGGGTGAAAAAGAGCTCCCCTGGGATGAGGATGAATGTGGCCAAAGGCACAGGGAGCCTATTTCCTTTAAATGGAACTGTCCTTGTGTTTGAGGCAATAAAGTACCTTTTATCTCCCTTAATCACTTGCATGCAAGATAATTGCAGTTGGAGGGAACTATGTGCAATTGTTCTCAGCTGGCAAGGATCATGTAATATTTAGAGGGAATCTCACAGAAGATTTCAGGGGGAACAAAAATGATCTAGATATACTCTTGTTATGACATGATGGAATCTAGACTGGCTTTGTCATTTAGATGTAGGATTCCAAATCCTCATTGTATTTCCTTGGCATACCTTCATCTTTCTCCCTTTCTCTGAAAACTTTCAGAGTTAATTGCAGTTTTGGGGGCAGTGCCTAATGCTCTCTAAGATTCTGTTATTTTCCACTTATCACTTAAATAAAGTACCTTTTACCTTGGTCAGTTCTGCAACTAAGATGATGTTGCATGTTGACTTCATAAGCTGTAAGAAACATAGAGTCAAATATTGTGTGCTGAAACAATTTTCCCAACTGTTCTCAAAGCAAGGCACAAGAAGCAGAAGGCATCACATTACTTTTAAAATATATGACAACTTATCGTAAAATGTTATGCACCAAATCTCTGCATGCTACCATTATTACGCCAAGTCCTACTAAAAATAATTATGTGTGCATTCTATTCATGGAAGAACATGCAAGTAACAAACTATACTGCTGGAATTCCTGATGGAAAAAGGTATTTCCTGTATATTCCTCTGTTGTTCTTATTTAGACGTAGCTACTATGTAACCTTATTCTATCATTATGCAATATTTACCTCTGCATTACATATATAGTCATAAACTAATCCTTTGCCTCATGCTTTCCTTATTTTTTTTTATTTATTTAGTGCTTTTTTTTCCCCTGATGGTATTCCTAGAACCGGAAAACCAACATTTAAAAACATTGCATGCTTAACAGAGTTTGATTTTTCTTTCCTGTTGCAGTGTGGTCTGCCAGCAGGTAAGGAAGTCCACGGGTCTCACTTTGGGTTCCAAGATCCCAAGGCAACACTGCCCATGGACCCCAGGCTATGGCTGCTGACCTCATGGTATATGGGGAGGGTACTTGCATGAAGACCACCACACTGTCCTGGAAACCTGGAGACCAAACACAAGCAGGCCCTGAGAAGGAGGTTTGGGAAGCTTGCTGCTGACAGGGCTTGCTCCAGCAACTGGATGCAAAGGTGGGTATGTAAAGCAGAGGACTGGAGATGAATGTTGGCCTTGGCATAGCCTTTTGCACAGAGTATTTAACACTTGCAGCTGTATTAAAAATGAGGTAGCAAGAGTACTGCCTGCCAGGTGAAAACTACCATGAGCTGCATTTGCAGGAATGAAGAATCTGCATTTGTAAATCTGAAGGCAGAAACAGACTTTCTCTTTTGAAGATTGAGGATTTTAAAGAATGGTGGCATCTGTACCTCCTACTTGAGTCTGAACAAAAGGGTCCACAAATTGTCTGCACAGATCAATAGGAAGACAGCCAGATCCAGAACAAATTTAGGCAGTGCTTTCTGGTACACAATCATGAGCAGTCCAGGATGGTCTAGTCAATGATATTACAGGAAATCAGATTTCTAGTCTATCGTTTTTTCTAGTCACATTTCTCATCACTTATCAAGGATATTGGCCAGAGTATCTAGATCCCATGGAAATGGGAAATGGAAAGTGGAAATTCACTGCATGTTTTGAAATACCACTTTCTTATATTGAAATCTCTGGTAATTACTGAATTTTGTGGATGCCAATGGAATTTCCATGCTATTGCAATTGATTTAGAGATGTGTCAGATATGAGTCAGACAAGTTTTATTATTAACCAGAATCTACGTTTTGCTTTGAGAGCAAAAAATGTGAACGTAAATTATCTTCTTTTGTCCATACGGGTTTTCACAGAGGGGTAATCAGTACTTCCCTTCCAGTAGTCATCTTTATGACATGCCAGGCTTCAGATGAAGCAAATTCTGTGGTGAGAGACTGATGAGATGGCAGGTGGGGAGCACAGTGTGCCTAGGGAGCACTGCTAGGGGAAATCTGTAATGGGGTAGGATGCCAGAGGCTGATTCCAGACTCAGGCATCTCTGGCTGCTTTATGGGGAACAGTAACTGCTCTTTTACTGAGTCTAGTTTGATAATCTTCAGTAGTATTTTGTTTTAAATGAGGGTCTCACAGAGTGTGGTTTATTCAGGCTATGTCCTCTGTTTTCCTTAGTTTATGTGGTCTATTTTTCCTTTTAGGTCCTTAAGTCAATTTAAAAACAACTTCTTGTCATGTTTACATTTGATACCTGCTTCAAGAATATACTTCAGTTCACCTTCATTTAACTCGAGCTGTAGTCACAGAGACTTTTCCAGTACAGCAATTGATGTTTTGTTGTGAACATTGACATCTATGTAAATGAAGCAATTAGACAGTCACGATTTGCTGGCCCCTCCTCACTCTATTGTATTCACAGAGTTGCCCTCTCTTGGTGATTTTTATCTATGCTGATTTTACATGCAAATGCTATTTTCTGTTAATATATACAACTATTCAAATGATGAAGTGAAGCAATCACAAATATAACCGTTTTAATGCAATGCTGGTTGGTTGCTTTGGTTTGGTTCTTTTTAATCACAGGGAAGTGTACAGATGAAGGCATGCTGTTTAACGTAATTATGAAAAAGATAGCTGCAACATAATGTGTTAATGTTTCCCCTTTGTTGAATGCTGACTTTAATTAAATGAACTCTTTACCTAAGAGAAGCAAATTGATTTTGTGATTCAGATACTGTCAATAAAATCATTATGACTAGTGAGATCAGATGTTAATAATCAAGGACAAATGCATAGTCATAACTTCAAAGCCATTACTTGCTGATTAATGGACAATCAGAAGAACAAGGTTTACAAAGACATTAATTCATGAATTAACAATTTAACAATTGTGTTAATATGATTTTTGTTATTATTCTTATTATTACTACTAAGACATATGATATAGTGAAGTAATAATTTATCATCAAGTTCGTCAATTCATTGCTAGTAATACAAAAATTTAAGGTTCAGAGCTAACATCCTAAATAGATGGTTAAACACGCACACTGTTTTATATGAAATAAACACAAACATATGGGAAAACTTGTGCTCCATTGCTAAATTAAACCCAGCTGTTCTATTTTTCTTACATATGTATCAGTCAAAGTCAGACTATATTTGGGTTGAAAACAGTGTAAGGTCACCAGTCAGCAGCGTGGCACTTTTTGAGAAATGATCAACGTTTTGGGGACATAGTCTGAGACAGGTTAACAAGGCTTCACTTCCAACAAGGTCTAAGAATTGAAAAACAGGTACAACAGCTGACAGCTCAAGACTGCCCTTCATAATTTCCTCTGGAAAACTTTCTTCCATATACAATCTGTTACAACTGGCCCACATAGTAAATAGCTGTACAAATGTAAGATAGAAAAAGAAGCATATTTACACTTGCATTTTACTTCAGGATAGGTGTGACATAGCTTGCTAAAGGAAGTTGTATGATTTCTTAAGCTTCTGTTCTAGTTTATTAGCTTAAGTCTGTCAAGGTTTTACATGTCTGTGTTTCTGGCCATCCCTTTTCAGAACTCCTCCTGCACCAGTTACTGACAGGCTAAACTCAAATACAGGGCTGCCAAACACAGAGCCATGGTTACCACTCATCCTGCCAGACTTCATTAGTCTTCTTGTACATTTGTCTAGGAAAATATCTACTTATCTGTTTCAATTTACTCCTCAAAGATCATACAATAATTTAGGTTGGAAAAGACCTTTAAGATCATTGAGCCCAACAGTTAATGAAGTCCAGATTAATAGTTTCATTTTAAGTCTATAACTATTTCATAACCTGTGCTCAGAAAAGATGCCTTTGTTTTATTTTAAGGACTCTTGTCTGACTTCAGTAAAGATATTTTGATGGACTTTTCCTACTACACAAAAGTGATATAGATGGACTTCTTATGTGAAGAATCACTTCACATAACTTTTGAACATTGTTTAGTTTGCTTGCAGTAGAGCATACCTCAAAGTGACTACCCAAAAGGGATGTCTTTCAGCATCAGAGGTTGTGGCTTGATTTCTGATCAGCTAGTCAGCTGTCCTCTTTCATAAAGACTGTATGTACATGGATATGAGAAAACAAATCTATGGAAATGCCACCATAACTTGTTTGCTTTTGTTAGTAATTAGCCATTTAGATTTGCTTAATTTACAATTGAAAGCCCCCTAGCATGGTCCAATAAATAAATAAATAAATTTAAAAAAGTGGAAAAGGGTTCATCTGTAGAAGTTGAAATCTAATCCATCATGATGGCTGCAAATGTCATTCACAATGTGGAAATCTTTGAGGCTTGATTTCTGCTTAAGCAGCTGGAGTTTTGTTGAATAATTAAGTCTTCAGTGTCCTGCTCATATTCTATTACAAGCTTTTTCCTGCTGGATTTCTTTCACTGTCTTCGTAGCTTAAATAGCAGTTGTCAAAGGGCTTCTCAGTACATTTCTGCAGCACCTGATACACCCTCCCATTGATATCCTCAGGTTGACCTTTGAAAGCTTTCAGTCACAGCAGAAACTGCAACAAGGAAACTACACTAATAAAAATAGTGGGTTTATGCTAATTGATTCCAGACAGTGCAACAGTTGCTACTGCACCTGAGAAGTGATGAGCCCACTGGCAAAAAAGTGTTTGGGAAATGGAAGCAAAAGTAGTAAAGTTAATCCAGGCAAAGCACAGGACAAAGAAAGGCAATCAGAATTCTGTGGGTTCTTTTTATCTTCCAAGTCCTCCACCAGTGGCACACAGTTGCACAACTCTACTTTGATTTGTATGCTGCATGGTTTCCCTTTTCATAAAGCTGAGACACCTACAATATCTCCGTGCTGTCCAAAGGCCTTTACAAAGTCAGTGGCAGCTGGGGATGCTCAGTGCATCATTCCTGATTAGTTCATGTTGTGACCCCCTCACACCTGCTCTTCATATTCTCCATTTTACCTCCCTGAGGATACCTAAGAGCTTGGTTGTTGGATGGTAAAGGCAAACATTTTCAGCCTCACACTGTTGTGCTAAATTTTTACAGCAGAGCATATTGATGATGTTGTAGGCAGAGATTAGAACAGGATTGAGAAGCAATAAATCTGTCCCACTATCCGTTGATCATATATATGGTGCAGAACGAGTCTTGCAACTCTTTTAAGGGCAAGCAAGACTTGCCTAGGGGGAGCCACTTTGTTGACAAAGCAGGTGGAAAGTAATTTCAGTGCAAGGAGACACCGTGTGCAGCTGCCTGTTTTTGCAGGTCTAAGGCCAGCTTCGTTGCTTTGAAAAGCATGACAGAGTAGCTGACCAAATGCTGCAATGCTAATAATTCAGTTATGTTTTTAACCTGATCTACAGATACTGTATTTTAACATAATCAGGTTTTGCATCTGATTCTGTGTTTGCATTACGGGAATATTCCAGCAAATTAATTCAGTGGAAGGACTGTTTGCCCGAATACTGAAAATACAGGTGGAAACTTCTTTTTTAAACTCAGGTACACCATTTTTTTTTCTTTTTCTGTGATTTTCATTCTAAGGTTTTAAGTCATTGCAATAAAGACAGAATGGACCATTTTGGCCAGGGAAAACATCTATTTAGATAATATTAGCACCCACAATGTTGTGGGTGCTGTGTATTTTTATAAAGCTCATATCTATAAATAAAAACTTTTCATGTACAAATATATGTATCTGTATATAAAATTTATACTAAATCTAATAGCATTTTATATGCTAGGTACATTCAACAAAAATACTTGGAAAACTTGCAAAATAAGAGAAATAGCAAAACTCATTAAAGATGCTTGTTTTAAATTAATGTTTTCATTTTCTGTGTTATCATCAGCAGAGTTCAGAGCCAGACATATTTTTTCTGCAGTGTGGTGTTTATGGGGTTTTTGTTTATATTTTGTTAGATTTTTTCCTTTATGTCCCTTCCTTTTGAGTTTCAGTTAATAACTACATTCCCATGGGAAACTATTTTCTAAGGAACAACTCTTTCACAACCAGTGATCCCAGCCAAACTCCACTGCAAATTAGTTTTCCTGCTGTTTCTTTTACAGGTACAACTGGGCAGCTTCTAACCTGCTGGTATATTTGTTGTTTCAGAACTTTGTTTTCAGGTAAAAATTTACCTGCTGCAGTTTAGTGTAGGATTGAATTATGTACTTCTAACTAGGTTTCAAGTGACCATTGACACATCTCACCTCCATAATTTTGAAAAGGGAAACATAAGTCTTTGGTTCAAAAATTCAATATTAAGTCTCTAGATCTGTGACTGACCACAGGACATACTCTTCAGTTAGCTTCATCAGGAATTGTATTTCTAGAGATACCATGTATCTTTATGGAAGTAGAAGGATGGACTCCATGTTTTAGATTGAAATCCAAGTACTAAATCATGCCCAAAGATGTATCTGTTTAATACTTGTCACTTGAAGCTTCCTCATTCCAGCCTGAGATACTACCTTGTCATTCTTCTCCAGATCCTTTTTCCTGCACAACTTAGGCCATGTTTAAGCTTATGCTAGCTTGTGGTTTGAGAGAATAGGTTGAAGATGGGAGATAACACGCAAGCTAATGGTCTTCTGGTGATACAGGTAGCAGCAGCCTGAAACAGTATGTTGCTAGGCTGATTTGTCATGTTGACTTACTCTCATTGGCCTCATCTGAGGAACATGACTGAGGTAAAGTAATAGTAGCTGCCTCTTGCAGTGGAGATGAGCCTTCAGATAATGCCTTTCACATTGCAAAAACATGGGGTCAGCTTTTAAAGGCATTTAAGCATGCCAAGAGTTGGACAGGCAGAAATGAGATTTTAAAAATTCATTAGGTACCTCCTTTAGATATTTAGAAGCTTTTGAAAAGTCCACTTATGGTCTGCCTGGCTAAATACACCTTAAGAGTAAGGTCCTTAGGGCAGGACAGACTACTGTTTGCAAGCAATTGGTTTCTCAAATGCTAATATTTCCCTTCCTTTTGTAAGTTATACAAAAATATGGCCCTTTTTAACAGCAGCAAAAAAAACCCCAGTAAAAATATTTAAAATAGGTTGGCGAGCAGGTTTGTGCACATTTTTGCGTTATGAATTGCCATTTGTCAGCTGTTTGTAGTAAATATTTGGTTGACTCTGATGTAGGATTGGTGCTTGGCTTCCTAAATCATAAGTTCTGCATTATTTTCCTGGAATAGATGATGTAACTTCATAAATGACTTCTGTTTCTTTCCATAATGAATTTTCAACATACAATGCATTTTGTTTGTTTTGTTTAAAAGGACTTCAGTAAGTGGGGCTTAAATTAGCTGTTTGAAATCAGTGGTACAGACAGCACTTTAGTCCTGCAAATACTAGTAAAACCTCGTTAGCAAAGGCACAGGGGCAAAGTGATTTTAAACCTTTTTCCTTTCTTTTGGTAAATGTTCTACATTTTATGGTTTACGACTATCTTTATCAGTTCTGTACAAACATCAACTAATTAGTGTCCGGAGAATGCTGACAACTGGGAAGCCTGGTGTTTGTCACCCATTTTTATAGTGGGAATCACCTGGACAAAGACACACAGAGGTCCTACACTGAGATAACAGCAAGAACAGGCTGAGCCTACAGTAACTAGTGCCATACCTGCCCAGGTCAGGCTGCTGTCCTGTTGTGTGGTGCATGACATACTGCTGGTAGGTCTCTGATAACAGTCCTGTAGAAATATTCTGCTGAGAGTCTTTAAATTTTCTCAGTGTGTTAGCTTCCCACATTTTTGGAAAGTGGTCAGGAGACAGCAATTCTCATCCTTTAAAACTAAAGACGTTTTATTATTTTAAAAATAGTCTCTTAGCAGATCAGAAAGCATAACCTCTTTTTACATCACACGTAGAGAAGATAAATCATTGAATGCCTTAATTTATAAGTACCCATTATATTCCAGCTTTATTGCCAGTATCTATTTACACATTTCCCACAAAGAAATTAAAATAGAAGAACATATTGTTCCCCAGACTTGTTGATTGACTTACTGATTTATGAGCTTGGTTTCTGAGACTCAACCAGAGCCTTTCCCATTGCACCACACTAAGAGTCATGAAAATAATGGAACAGAAATAACACATGGCTAAGCCATGCATGCTTTCTCTTTAAGCAATGTCAGGCAGACCTTGAAATATTTGAATCTCTAAACTCTGAACTCTCCAGCGAATCGCACAGGAAATAGTTGTTCTGCACCAACAAGACACGGAAGAAACCTGGTGTTAAAAAGAACCATCTATTTATGTTTCTTTCAGCACTAACTAATTAACTTAAACATAGAACATTGAGAAAATATGTGCTGGCATTGAAAGATCTGAATTTAAATTTCATGGTAAAGTAACCTTTAGGTACTACTCTGCTTTCAGATATGTTGGAGGAAACGTAGAGTAGATATCCTGCACAAGCCATCCTGTTTACTTTGCCTACAGCGTGTACACCATTCCAGGCCCTGTCTTTTCTCTTCTTTCTTTCTTTTTTTTTTTGTACTTAGCAGTGTGTACTTTTACTATGTAGTCTTTCCTGCAGGTAATGCCTGTTTATTTTTAGCACAGCTAATGGTGTGCTTACTTACAACATACCAGGCCTGCCTTCTGAATAAGGGGAATGACTCATATTCATTAAAATGAATCTTGATGCATTTGGCTACTCATACAAAACAGAGGTGCATAGTGTCCGGGAATTAGAGGACACAGAATTCATTAATCCATGAGGTGGCAGTGATGCCAAGCAGAGACAAGCATAAATTTCTCATATGTCTTGGTGACAAAGTGTTTGTTTTGGGGGAAAAGAAAAGAAGCCTGTAATTTTTTAATATTTGACTCTTGGAGGGAGGTTGAAAAGAAAAAGGGATTGTGTAAATCAAGCCAATAGATATTTTTAAGAAGAATTTAATTCATGTGACCTGTTTGTATTTTAAATTTAATTTTGAAATTTGTTAATCCTTCAGACTCTTTTGATTCAGTAATTTCTTTGCTTTGGAATGATTTTGCCTAGAAACATTTGCACTGGTGAACAGACTGAGAACAAAATTCATTATATGGGTAGCAGCAAGGGGTGACATCAGCTTTATTCTACTTGGTGATTTTGATTGTGTGTGGGCTGCGTGCAAGTCAGCCCCTTCTGTTTAAAATAATGGTGTGGCCAATACAAATAGTTGCTGATGTTGATACTTGGGGAAAGCAGATGAAGGGACAGAGAGAGCAAGTTCTCTATGTAACTTTTATCTAGGAAAAACACAGCTCTTGACACAGCTTTTCTTCTAGGACCAACCTCCCACTGACTTCAAGAGGAGTTTGCAGTGTTCAAGGGAGATGAAAGTGGTCCAGTGCTTTGAAACTGGGATGCATTCCATAGTGCCAGGCCTTCAAGGCTCTGTTAGTGTGGGAGAGGGTCATCTTCACTCACTGGTGGTTGTATGACATCTACTGAAACAGAATGTTTGCCTCAGTTAACTTTTATGCCAAACACATGGTATTTTATAAAGATGACTTGCTTGTATAGCCCTCTCGCGTCCTCCAGTAGCTATGACAATATGTTCACTGTTGGTATATTTTAATATAGACAAAATAATACATAATCACTAATAATTTGCATGTAAGTAGCACATTTTATGCAGTGTCTGGTAGGCTTATTGCTGATCTGAATTGACTGGGTTTCCCAAGTCTCTTTTGAGACAAGTAAGTGAAAGCTGATGTTTACAAAGTTGGAGCGTTGAAGTTAGACAACTAAATCAGTGCTGAAGGCTCAGAAAGAGCATTTCAGTATTAAAAAATTCTGAGTCCCTGCAGTTTCAAATATCTACAGTATTATGCAAGTCATACAGCAAGTCAGTGATGACAATATAATAATGACAATGATAATATTAACAAAGAAGAGGTGTGAGGGGAAAAAGACCTCTTGCTCAGATTCAAGTTGCTCATATGCATATCAATCAAGCAATTACCATGTGCTACAATAATTATAACTCAAGAGCAGGTTACGTCACAAATCCCGCTGGTTTCCTTTTGGACTTCATTGTTGCCACCTCAGACCTGCTGCAAGGATCGTTTTCATAAGAAATTTTCCAGCTCGAGTTTTTGGGGTGTAGTAACAGCTCTGGGAATCTTCATTTGATCTTTGTGTCCCAGTGCATTTGCAGATACAGTGTTGATGGGATGGCTATGCAGGAAAATGACATACATTGTGGACAGAAACCACCCCTGCTCTTCTGTACTTCCCTGCACTACAGAGAAATGCAAAGCTGAGGAAGAACAGGCTGAGTATTAGCTATGCAGCACTATGATGACAGTGGTGGTGAGCACTAACATGTGGAAGTCACTTCTGCTGTGGATAACGCTGAACTAAACTCTGCAGCTTTCCTGCTGGTGCCTCTGGAGTTTGCATTTGATTCAGATTCTAATGGCTTAGCCAGGGTGCTTCTGGTCTAACAAATACATATGCAGTGACATATAACTCAGTGTCTTCAAAGTCTCCTTTATCCTGAAGGATAATTGTTTTTATTATTTTAAATTATGTAATAATGCCAAGACACTGCAGTAATGGATCTCCTAAAACACATACACTGTAATAATGATTCCCCTTTTATTATGTCTCTAGAATGCTTAAACTAATAATCTCTGGAAAGTCTTCCCTGCACCAGATGCAGCTAGCGAATGGTTTTATTGTTATTCCCCACACTACCAGCATCTAATCCATGAAGCCAGGAAAGACTGTCCAGAGAAGAAGCAAATCAGCATTGATCACTGAGGGATTAATTTCTAACAGAGTGGATAAATCCCCACTGTCTCTTCTAATGTTCTTCCTGGCCCAAGGCACCCTGATGAACCACTGGCCTCCTTCCAACTCACTGTGAAAGGAAGTCAGAAACACAGTGAGATGATTCAAGGGAATAGTCTCATCCATTGCACCCAGACTGCTTAATTTTATTCAAAAGCCCAATACCAGCTCCCACTGCCAAGTCTGTCTTGCTGAGATATACATGAACTGAAGTTGAGTCTGATTATGTGTCAAGGATGATAGCAAATCTGTTTCAACTGAAACTGTGAAATATCAGGAGCTGGCTAGGAATGGAGTTAGGTCCATCTCCCCTCTCCTGATGCACTCACACCAAAATCAGGTCCCTTCATTTCAGTGTTAGCCTCTGTGGCAGACATGTTGCCTATGCCAAATGTTATCTTGGGAAAGAGGCGCTGTGCAGATTTATTTGCCTCCAAAACGTGAGCAGGTGATGGCTACAACTTGAGAAAACATTACCTCTGTTCTTCCAGCTCTGTCTGCAGGGACTGGCCCAGTGCTGGATGCCCTAGAAATTGGTGAGGATGTCTGGCACTGGAATTGGCTTTCAGTGACATTGCTGAAATGGGTGCTGCAGAACAGTGTGCCCCATCCGGTCTTCAAACGTGTGCAGCAGTGCTACATACAGAAAGACGTTAGGGATGTTATTCCAAGGAGTCTACTTCTCCATTTTGGCCTTACATTGTTATGTGTGACTTAGGGATTTCCAGGAAATGGAAAGAACAAGCTTTTTGTAAGAGGACAGAATGCTTTTTTAAAGTGCTAGATCTGAAACTGCCCTGCAGCTGTAATTCAATTTTAATAAATTCATGGCACTTTTTGTGAGACTGTATTTGAGCCTTTTTTTTCTTCCTTGGGTTTGGCTATGAGTCTTTAGAAATTTTGTGAGTCTAAGGCTTTTCTTTATTGTTATTTTTTTTTTTCTCTCTGACCTTTATGAGTATATTGGAAAGCAAAAAGTCCTCTGAACAAAGTGGTTTGCCTAGAAGACTGATATTTGAATGAAACTGAAAGCTAGACACTTATAAATAACAACAATTGTAGTCAGACTAGCAAAAAATAAATTATGAGATCATCGCCAGCTGTAAGGCCCTCCTAGAAGAGTTTACTGTTCCTAACTCTCCTACCAAAACCACTGCATAATAGAATTTATGATATGATATGATCTATAGATACATAAAAACATATGGAGAGAGGAATTTGGATAAAACTGCACCCTTTATAAGGCACACCACCATCTGAATCTTTCTCATTGAGAAAATGCCATTTACGTTATGATAGGCCAAGATTTCCTAGCCTAGTGATGGAAGCATGGGAAAAAATGCTCAAACTTTAGAAACACAGGGGGGACAAAACCTTTACAAATTGCTCTGGCATATGTTAAAGAATGCAGTTATCCTTTTAATACTGAAGTTGGGGACTGCCAAAAAAATCTCAGAACCTGTCTCTTGGTAGTTAAAAGCTGTGACCAGGCTAAGTTAGGGAAGCACAGAGCAGCCTTCGTGAGGAAAATGTCTGGCTCAGAGACACCACAGGCTCTTGAGCCGGTTACTCCTGTTACGCTTGAAAGCATGGATGTTGTTTCCTCCTCCCACATGCACACTGGTATTGCTGAAAATATTTGTTTAGCCCAGTTGCTGCTGCTGATTTTTCCCTGCCTAGCCACTGTGGACCAGTACATCTGTTTCATAATTAACAGTTGTTGCTGTTTCAGGCTCAGAAGTAGTAAGGGATAAGTGGGGAAATGTGCTAAACTGGCCCTATTATATCAAACCTATTATGACTGGGCTATTGCAACTTTACACGTCTGTTTTCCCTAGGATGCTCTTAGCTGAGCATTTGAGGTTCAGAGGGATCTGCTGATTGCATAACACCCAGTGATGTACACCCAGTGATGTATTTGGCCCATACTGGACAGCAAGGCAGAGCACTGCTTTTGTTTGCAGCTAACCTTCTTAAAACAATAGCCTATCCATTTTGGGAGGATCACAGCTCATACACAAACAGGATGGCATGACAGTGAGAGGCCAAAGGGACAGCCTGCTCTCTATAAGTTCATTGGGGGTTGTAAACACAAGAGGGGGAGAGAAGCTATTTAAGCTACAGAACAATGTTGGCACAAGAACAAATGGGTCTGAATTGGCCATGAATAAATGTAAGCTGGAAATTAGAAGAATATTTTTCACCCTCAGCACAGAGAGGCTTGGGAACAGCCTTCCCATTGGGGGCAAGAAACCTAACTGGGTTTAAGATGGAAATTGATAAATTTATGAAAAGGATTATATGTTGTGGTTAACTAAGACAGCAGGGGACTGGACACAATGACGCAAGATGCCTTTTCCAAGACTATGTTCTTCACAGTAAAAACAACAATTACTCTTTCATATGTGTGTTTTTCAGGGCCTTCTTTTCCAGTCTACAACTGCACTTCTATTCATGACCACGTTGAAAGAATTTAGGTTCCAATGTCAACTCAACCTGGCAGCTATCTTGCACCAGAGAGCAGTGCTGTGTTGTGACCATGCTGCAAATGACTCTGAGAATGAAATAGAGCTCTGATTTTTTTTTTTTAACTATATTATTTTTTGCAGTTGGAAAATGACAGAGCTTTTAATTCCTACAGTGCTCTCACTGATGCAGAGACTGCTTTGCAAATTTGGCACAACTTGTCTTTCTCATCAGGAAAAGCCTCAAACTAGAATAATAAGGAAATTCACAATCAGGGTGAAGGTGCATTGGCAAAACTGTTTTGGGCAGTTTAAACAGCTTATCACACACTGTATACCTGGAAGATGTGATAAAAATAGTTGCTCATGCTGATAAATTTAAACTGGAGCACAGCAATGTTAAAGACGTCTGTATTAGCCAACTGAAAGTCAAAAGCAATATTTAACATTAGGATTTCTATATAACAAATGTAAGACAGAGCCATCATATTTATTTATGTTTTTTTTCAGTAGAAAATAGTGGTGATATCATTCCAGTACCTATTATTTCCTTTCAGGAAATGCAGTTATCACATTTTCTTCATGCTAAGTCATAAACTAGGGATAGCAAAGACATTTCCTTAATCCTGTCAGACTTCCTCCAAATTATGGCTATGTTCAATACTGCGTCACATTACCTGAATGTCAGGAATTGTGCAACAATGCATTCTTACAAACACTTGAGCTGCTGGGTAAAGCTTCAGTTCACAAAGAAGGAAGATTATCACTCCTTAGAGGAACTTCCAATTATATATCAGTTATTTCCTGAACAAACTACTTACAAGTCCAAAAGGGTCACTTCAGCCTCTTTTGGTGAGAGCTGTTCTTCACCTTTACAGCATTCAGCAGGCATAGTTGGCTTCAGATGTATTTTTCATAGCAAGATAGTTTGCCTGTCTCTGTCTCAATTTTGACAATAGCAGAGGTCTTTCTGGTGACTTCCCTTGTGTGTAGCACAGTCCAGCAAACCCATGTTGCATACAATACCTCATTAATCACTTCAGAAATTTTAGATGGCTCCATGTTTTAGTTAATCATCATCCTCTCACTGAGCAGTGTTTGATGTGGGTGCTTAGCTGGCATTTGTGATCTCTATTTTGGAAAGTCTATAAAAGCTTCTTGAAAAATTTTGAAGATGATTAGTTTTATTTCTCTATCAGCAAGTTGTGCCATTCATATATCAGGGATAATGGTATTTACCTCCTTTGTAAACTACTTTGAGGTGCAGCAGATGAAAAGAAGCAAATGAAAGAGATTGTGATTAGTTGTTACTTTACGTTATAAATACAACTGGTTGTTTCAGAGCTGCATTAACTCAAATCTGGAGTTCTATAAAACTTTATTAAATCAAGAAGGCAGGTAATCATTTTACAAACACTATCTTCTACAAGTCTATGCTCACTCTTCACACAGATGAATTCCAGATGCTTCTCCAAAAAAGCTGCACTGTGCTTCATCTCACAGAACCTGGTGTTCAAAAATGCCAAGGAAAATATGTCTTCCAAGTACTAAGGGCCAAGCAAGTGAAGATATTTGCTGGATAGTGACAGTCCATATGGACCAATTCCAAAGGAAGTGTCTCAAAAAGTAATGGAGTGCACTAGACCTCTGAGCCATTTTTGTCTGGAAGACCATTCATAAGCAGCAATGATGATAGCCAGAGCAAAAAAAATGTTCAAATATGTCAAGTTGACTTGTGCACTAGAAAATAATTCACCAAAGAATCATCCTATTAAGAATGCAGATTTTACACCAGCAATGAATGTAAATTGTCATATAGTATTACAGTATAAGCAGTAGCTGTGTATGACTAATTTCCATGCCAAAGTGCAAAGTACTCTTTTGTGATGTCTGGAAAAATGTCAGTTAAAAGCCCTGGGCATTAGCTTAGCCTTTCTGATTGGCTCAGTGGTGCTGTGTCTCATTTCCTGGCCTCAAGGTGGGTACTTAGATCTGTGAATTTCTAAACATTTTTTCTATAAACTCAGTTACTGTTACTACCTTTATATTTGGTTGAGTTTCTGTGTGCAGGCTGCCTACAGTTACGATACTCTATTTACGTTAGTAAATAAAGTACTCGCAGGCCATAGAAGTGTTGAAAATTGTATGGTGAGAGTAACATTACTGGTTTCAGTAAGATGATGCAGTCTTACTGGCTGACACTAGTGTCTTCATCAGCTGTTGCACTTTTACAAAAACACATACTGATGCAGAAGGAATGAGGGATTTACCATAGCAGATTGGCTCAGTGATGCATCAAATGCAGGATGGACACTCTGGTGAGGACACACTATTATCCTCATTGTTTAGAAGATGATGAGGTTTGATCCTGTTCTTATTGGAGGCAAAGGTGAAATGTCATGTGACAACGGAACTATAATTCACCCCGTCAAGTGCACAATGCCAGAGTGGGATCTGAACAGTGTCATAAAATCAGTTATTTATTTTTAAATTGAGAGATAGTGTTGAATTCTCTGACCTCCAGCAGCAACAAACTGCAGAGGCAGGAGGAAGAAGTGGGCATATTTTGGCTGGTACGTTTTCATTGTCAGGTTTCCATGTCTGTGGCAGAAGGCCTAAAAGCAGAATGCGCATCCATTTAAAAACAAGACGTGTGAAGTACTGTTCTTTACATGCTTTCTTTGTGAAGAAATCTCTTTTGCAAGTTTAAAGCAAGTGAATTTCTGTATAGTTTAGGATTATATCCTGGTAGAAGGAAAAGATGAAATCAATGTGATATACAGAACTATTTGGACAAACTCTACCAACTTTTGGAATTTACATGACATTAGCAAGCAGACAGCAGCCAGAGGTTTTTCCTTTTAAATGCTGTTTTGTGCCACTTGTGACTCACAGAAAGTATTAAACTGGTATAATAGGGCGAATTGGGTATTATAGAAAGGGTGCTTTCAATATTTTTCTTTATTCATCAACATCCTGTATTTATTATTAAGGACATTGCCTGGTGACAGATTTCAGCTGCAGATTTTTTGAGGTGATACTGCTGCTTGTTTTCAAAACAGCAAGTGAACAGACAAGAGAACAAATGCTTTCCCTGTACTTTGAACCCTATTACTCCCCCAAAATTTCACAGTAGCATCATTTCTATCTGTGTGTCTGCTAAGCAGAAGCAACATACTTTTTAATACAGCTTAACAGTTGTCACTTGTGTGATGATTTGCGTTCTTAATGTTTCAACTTGCAGTCATCATCATTGACCTGGCTTTTCACAATCTTAGGGTACTGATGTGATTTAAAGTATTTAACCTCTTAGATCAAAGGAACTGAAGCTCTGAATTTAAAACAGGAGAAAAAAGCTTTGCTAAGAGTAAGCAGAATGGGGGTGCATGCTCCTAAAGTATTTGTAGTAAGTGCTAGTTTCCTTCCATTAAAGAGTCACACTGGGAATGGCTTTCTCAGCTGGAAGTATTGTTATGTTTATGTAGCACACATCCCCAGGGACAGATGCTACGTATGATTTACGTCTAGCTTTACAGTTAGATTTGCTCAACACAGATTGGGAAGCTGCTTCCAGCCTTGAGGCCAAAGAAGAGGAAATGCCACTGACCAGAGCAGAGAAGCATCAGACCAGGATCCCATCCGTGAGTGGCTCATCACTGCCTCTGACTACAAGGTCTGATGCATTTCACAGAAATGAGATAAACAGTGCCTCCTTCCCAAAATGCATCCCAGTTTCAGGGTATTGTTATGTTCAGAAATCATTTTTATGACTCTCATATTCAAGGTAAAATTTTACAGTTGAGATAAGCCCATAGAGGATACATGTATCCACCAAAAAGGTACCTAGGATGTGAAACACTACACTGGCAGTAGATGACATGTCAGGTGGTTTTGTTCTGTTGAAAGACATTTGAGCAGCATCCTAACAGAGACGCACAAATTGCTTTAACCTAGGCAGAACAGCCTCAGCTGGCATTAGGCTTCCTCACAGCAGCAACATGGCAGAGGGACTCACCTCGTCTGTTATGTAAGGCTCTGCCTACCCTCCCAAGCAGTTTGGGATGAAGTTTTCAGCTCACAAGCAGTATTTTCCCTGGGAGGCAATTTCTCTAGACTCCCTGTCCAGCCCCTGGCCCTCATAAGGGGTGAAAGTGGCAAGTTCAGTCTTTTGAAGCTGAATGTTACTAATTATTCCCCAAGTGAAGTACAGCTACAGGTTCCAGTTCTCTTCTCTGACAGAGAAGTTTCAATAACCTACTTCAAAACCAGCACTAAAAAGTATTTATTAATACTCAGATTACACATTTCAGCTAAAATTATGCTTCTAAACTTCAAAGAATTTGAAAAACCTCTCACTCACCTACTTGCCAGGCCCCTCAGATGTGACTCCCACTTTTATAAAGAGTGGAAAGGAGTAAAGAAAACCCAGATTGTTTTACCTGGGGAAGTCTGTGAAGGATCTGCCCCATGGCAGCTTCCAGCAAAGGTCCAAGGAGGTCTACATTCACTGGGGGAGTATACTCCTTTGCTCCAGCTGCTTTAAGCTAAAAGTCTAGTCTTCGTAGTGTCCAATTTCATATATACTAATCGTGCAATGTCTGCTAAGTTTTGCTGAAGCATTGGCTTTAGATAAAGCGGTCTTTTTTAAATACTGCATTATTCATATACATTAACTAGCCCCGTTAAAAATTGTCTTATCCCAGTATGGAAAAGAACAAAAAGGTTCAATGAGTTATTTGACATCATTCATTAAGTTAGTGGAAAAATACATCAGACTGAGTTGTCCAGGTTTGCGCTTCTTCTCCTAAACCTCCTTATCATAATACTTAGGGTGATTTCAGCCTGGACATGGTCCTCACTATGGTCTTCTAAATTCATGGTCCAGAAATGCCTATTATCAATCAAGTGAAGCATTATACTTTGCTATTTTTTTCCAGAAAACCACCACAAAGTGTCATTTCTGTCACAGAACTTTCACAAATATTTAGAGGCCTTAAAAAATTCTCATTTTTGACAAAGCAAAGTTAAGTCACAGCAGAGAGGAAACTGAATGGTATTTCAGCATCATTCACACCAAGCTACTTTTACAAAACTTAACCTGAAATTCTGGAATGTTTTCTGAATTTTCTTTTGCTGACCTTATATACAAGGATGTCCAAAAGCTGATTTCATGGCCTCTTTGCAGATGTTGCTGTCATCCAAAGAAGAGACATCACATATGTAGGGATGGGATAAAGGTCTGTTTCCTCTTAAATAGACAACTATTGAATAGGCCACCAGCTATCCATAAGGCTAGTACTTATGGTCAGAATTGGTCTTGGCAGGATTTCAGATGCTGGATCCAGAGTCTTTAAAATTCTGGTCATGTGTCTTTAAAATTCTGGTCATGTGTTGCTGCCAGTGGAGGAAAGTTACCTCTGTGATTAGTTACACTCACATTATGTAGTGTCTAATTGCTAATCCCCATCCTCGTTTGCATCTCTGAGGGCTTCTTTTGACTCTGAATGCCTTACAAGTTATTTTCCTGTAAGATCATCAAGGAAAGCAAGAGACAGAGGGAGAACTCCCAGATAAGGTGACATAATTGCATTCTTTGCAGACAGAGCTTTAATAGAGTTGCACAGTCATGGAATTATTTAAAATTTGTTATAAGACTTCCCACTGTCACCAGAAGGAAAGGAAAGAATTATTATTCATGAATTTCAATATTCTAAAATAAAGGAAGCTGATAAAATAGCTGATAAGATGGTAAAAGCCTATTGGCCTTTTTGATGGATCACCATGGACTTGCTGAAACACCAATTGACAAGACACTATATAAAATCTAAAATCATCAAATAAGAGAGGAGCAAGTTGAGAATCTATAGCACTGAAATCAGCAAAAAAGACCCATTGACTTAAGTTGAAGGAAAATCTGGCCATTAAATAGGAACTTGCCACAATCATTATACAGAACCTAATCAGGAAGTCACAAGGCCTCTTACATTTTATTGCTCCTGTATTTCTGTCTCCTTCACTGACCCACGAATGTGACAGCAGAATAGTTTCTATCCTAAAGCAGTCCTCATCAATAATGGAGTTGATGTAAGTTTTCAGACTGGGCTCAATGACATAATTATGAATTATAGCATTTTTATCCCTCCCCCAAGCTTTCCATGCGACATCCCTGTGCTTTCTGATGGAGATATAATCCATCCGCTGAGCTCCGCACAGGATTAGTCTGCAATTTCTGTAAATACAAAGTGGTCACTGAAGGGATGGGAGTAGTAACACACAGGAGGAAGAATACTTCCACCTGCACCCTACTATAGGATGAATTATTAAGATATTTAGTATTAGTAACAGAGATAAGTCAATTGATATGTTTTCCTTTGTCTAAATAGTTTCCTAGTTTCTTTATACGAGCAGCTTTTAGGGACATCTGCAGCCTTTTCTTAAGCAAGCAATGGTTAGCTATGAGACAAGGTTTGACTATTGACTTCATTTTTGGGGTTGCAACAAAGTGGAGATGTTCTATCAGAAGGGACAGGAGTTGCTATGGGACAAATAAAAGTTTGATAAAGCTTTAGCAAGCAACCACTGGAGACTTAGTGTCTAGGCTCCGGAAAAGGTGAGATCCACACCCCAGGATGCAATGAGGATGAAATGTAGACATTCAGATAAACAGCTCCAGAGGCTAATCGGGTGGTGAATGGTTGCTCCCCCTGGAATTGTAGGTGACATGTAGCATGGTAACTTCATGGTCCTTATTGGAACTTCAAAACTCTGCTTGTAATGACCAGGAAGGGCTCTCCATGTGGGTTAAGTTGTAGCTGGTGCTTCTGGCTATTGAACCTTCACCTTTGGGATAGAAATGGTGCAAATTTAACTTGGAGCCTTGCAGTCTAACTGTTTCCATACTGCTGCTTCTCATGGATTTCATTATGCAGCAGCCCAGGACCATGCCCAAAGTTTCTCAGAGGCATGGTCAGCAGCAAATATGCCACTATACACTTACCTCAGAAGGGTGTGAAGTCACCCTGCCTGGCATGGAGGGGAGAAAACTCTTGTCCTGCAATTTTGAGAAAAGGGAAAATTATTACAATACAATAAAACATTCTTGACCTGAAAAGGAAGGAGGACAGAGAAACATGTGCATGTTATGCTGTCATATAACCACCAAAATCTAAACCTTTTTCCAGACCATAATATAAGGGAAAATTTGCGCAATCTGACTGCTGTTTTGTGATAACCATCTGCAGCCTGCAGGAGCATACAAGCCTGTAGCAGAGTGCACGGATTTCAGTCTTTGGCCTGGTAAGGAGGCAAGGCATCCCTTTCTATGGGATGCCTCCTCTGAAAAAGAAGGAAGTGACCACAGCAGAATGTCTTCCTCCAGAGGAACAACAGTGACATGGAAAAACCACTAGAAATATGCATTTCCAGTTTTCTTACAGTCTCAATATGAGAAGGCTGAGGTTCTGAATTACTTCATAGCCTTGATCTTCAGTTGCTCTGACTGCACCACCCAAGTCTTGGAAGACAGACGCAGGGACTGTGAGAATGAAGACCTTGGGCCCACTGTAGGAGAGGATCTGGTTTGAGACCATCTTAAGAACTTGAACATGCACAAGTCCATGGGACCTGATGAAATCCATCCTCGGGTCCTGAAGGAGCTGGCGAGTGAAGTTGCTAAGTCACTGTCCATCATATTTGAGAGATCATGGCAGTCAGGTGAAGTTCTTGATGACTGGAAAAAGGGAAATTAAGGACTGTAGTGATAGAACAAGGGGTAATGGGTTAAAACTTAAACAGGTGAAGTTTAGATTGGATATAAGGAAGAAATTCTTTACTGTAAGGGTGGTGAGGCACTGGAATGAGTTGCCCAAGAAAGTTGTGAATGTTCAAGTCTATTCTATTCTAGTGTAATTGGTATTGTTGCTATTGCTAAAGCTTGTAACAGGTCTACAAAGCTACTTGTAGAGTAGCTGCTTCTTGTCTAATATTACACAGAGTATTATAATTTTAAAATTATGATTGCTTACATTTTCAATTTTCATAATCACATAATCAGTAGAAACACACTGGTTATGCCCCAGAGACAAGGATAATGTTCCCACCCAAAATGACATTATTGTCAGTTTGTGACAGTAACAGAAGATTTCTTGTGTGTAACCTCCCCTGGTCTTCCCATTTTTCATTTTAAGAGCATGCCATTACCTTGTGTCAGGCAGGTTTTTCTTCTTTCCGTTCAGGTCCTTAGCAAAGCAACCATGTGAAGTACCAAGCAAATTATGTATGTAGCCTACTACATGTACCCTGTCAGCTGGCAATGAAAAAGAAATAGATGGTTTCCCAAATATATATGAATATCTGTATTTCTGTAGTTTCTGAAAATCCTAATGCATCTAAATGGAATCACATAAGAAAAGTTTATTTTTAGTCTTTCAGAACTGAGAACGGAGTATTGCATATATTACTACCCCAAAATACTTAATATTTTACAAAATATTGAAAGTTGCTTTTGCCAGATAAAACTAGTACCTAATTCCCATCAACTTGCAGCTGCAGAAATTGCAGAGGATACAGTCTCTTTAAGAGTGTTACAAAATGCAAAGAGCAGGAATATCTTAGTTATCTGCTTATTAACTCTGGTTTTAGGTTGAGGTGGAAAGATGGACAGGCACACACATTTCTACATTTATTTTATTGTAGTTGTAGTGTTGTAGAAACCTATGGAGGGAAGGTAGATCAGTCTGAATGTAATTACACAATTACATATATATACAAAGCATAAATCTACTTTTATTTGGAGTACCTGCATGCTGATAATTGTGGTAATTCAGCAATTGTGGTCTTGTTAAATCTGTTGGGTAGAGAAGTCATCTTGTGAACCATGCTTTGCACTTCCCTCAGGTAGGCAGCTGTGTTGGAAGATTTTATTTGCCACTGCTATGCCTTGTGTTACAATTCTCCTCATGACAACAGAGTACAAAATGGTTGATGAAAATGAATGAACTGGTATTTTAAAACAATATTTAATATCCTCCACCCACATGCACAAGAGGCTGTTCAAGAAAGAGCAGAAGAGAATAAGGTCACTTACATTAGCTAGATAGTTTAAAACTAAATATATATTAATGAATCAATAAGATTGTGAATCCAGTAATTCCCTAAAAGAAAGAAGTGTCTTATCTCCATTCCCCTCCAAAAAGTGTTCCTGTTATATTAACAAAGACTCCTGGAAGAGCTGATCCTTTGCATATGTCCTGCATGCCTGTTTATACAGTCACTTTTGAGAAGTCTCCATCCTCTAAAAAATAAGTCAATAGAAAGAACTCTTCACAATTGCTCGTCATGTCACAATATAACTTGTTGGATTTTGGATGCAGGGGTCAGTAAATTAATGAACTCCGTGATATGCTTTCATCCTACATGTAAGAAAATTATTAATACAGTTTTTTCCATTTATTGTCAGAACCAAACCATCTGGGACTACTCTTTGTCACTGAGTTTTCTGCATCTCAGATGTTCCTGTTTTGCTTCATTTACTCCTGTTGTTTCACCTCATATTCTACTTGTATAGCCAGTAAAATAATAATTTACATACATGATCTTTTATCCTTGCAGTCATATTGATTCAGTATGCTCTTTTACTATGCTCAGCCATATTGTATCAGTCATTCAGTCATCTCACATCATGTTCAGGTGGACAGCCAAGCATATTTGCTTCCAGACTTGCTTCCAGTTATATTTCTTGACCTGTTCACTTGTACTCATCCATGACCGGTAACCCCTAAGCAGCACCATTGGCTCAGGAGAACTTTGGTTCACAGAATTACTTCACCAAACTCTCTTTTATGGTTTTCTCAGGTATTCATTAACTACAGGTTGCTTTATTTTTTATCACTTTGAAGGACACAAAGAAATGTGTTTTGTGGATGCCTCCTGAGCTTATAACTTGGTTGATGAGACCACGGGATTTGTCTTTTAATGACTATATCTAGATCTGCATTAGTTCCCTAGCCAGCATGACTGGAACCAGACAGATTGCATATATGAGGATGGGATATAAGATTATTATATTTGCATACGCACACATATAGGTACATGTACATAATTAATAGTGTCCAAATCAGAACTCTTGTTCTTCTGCCAAGCTTTGTCCAGGGAGATAAACCACTTGATTTGATCAGCTGATATAGTTGGGAAAGAACTGTCACTTTCTGAGACACTGAAGCCCATTTGACATTCCTTCAAGTTGCTAGTACTTCCTGCGCTTTTCTCTGTAAATTTCTCAGCAATCATTCATGGGCTTATACCAGCAAAAAACCCAAATCATGTACATTGCAGTTTTGTGAAGTATGTAGAGACTCAAGGCAGCAGACAACACTTATCTATTTCTGTTCCTCGTGCAAACAAGGTCTATGTTTTATGAGTGATCCTATGGAGAATATTTCAAACCAGGAATTAATTCATTAGTTCACTGCTCTGCTCCAGCAATAGCAGCTATACTAGAAGCGTGTAGCAATTCTCTTTGCAAAGCCCTGCCACAGCATATTCTCAGCACGGCTAACGAGTGCACATTTCTCTTTTACACAGAAGCTCTATCTAGTATTGCAAATCAACTGAAAATATTAAACTTTGATTATGGATAGCATAGATAGCATCATCTTAGTAGTAGCGGCTGCTGATACAAGGTGACAGATGCAGTAAGAGAGCTACTGCCATTTTTCTGTGCCCTGTACTTAGCTCATCTGTCTTGTCTGGGTAAATGCTGTGATCACATCCATTTGCCATCTCCTGGCAGCCTTCATTTCTCTTCTACATCCACAACTGGTACTCTGTGACTTAATTTTGTCCATTGCATGCCCTGTTTTTGAGCTAGCTGTCCTACTTAGTTGCAATTACATCTTCATGTATCACAGATTAATAATTTCCTAGATGGATGTTTGTTATAAGTCCATCCATTGATCTTCCTGACTTACCCTGAAATATTTAACACCTTATATATTTCTCTGTGCTAAAAAAACCCATTTTGCAGACACCTATTATTTTTGCTCTATACATCATTGTTAGCGGGATGCATTTTTTAAATACTTGGAGAGATGAGCTGACTCTTCAGAAAGTTACAGAATTTATGTGACACTACAACCCAGCTTTGTTCTCTGATTCCCCTTCTTTCAGGATCTGTGCTCTGATAATCTGTACTAAACTTATCCCTGGTTTTTGCTGGAGTTTCTCTTATTACATTTCATTTCCAATGAAATGTGTCCATGTTCTCTGTGTTTGCTTCATGCTCGTATTTTAATTTCCTTGCAGCAGTTCTCTTGCCATAAACATGAACCTCACATCATTATCTTCTTGGATATGGACATCGCAGGAACTGTAAAAGGCAAATGCTTGACCACTGTCATTTTTCTGGACCGCTCATGGAAATCTTCTTTCAGGAAGGCTGTAACCAATGCAGGTGGCATTAATATTTCTCACAAGCTCACATTTCTACTTACACTTGAATGTTCCTGTGTTCTTTGCTGTCATCACAGGGATAATTCATGCTTGATATGGCGCCAGGAACTTTCAAACCCCAAACCAAGATACTTAGGATATGAATGTTATGTACAAAAAATCAGGGAATTGCTTCTAGCATAGAGGCAGAGAAGCTGCAGTTAAACAGTGTATTATTGGCCAATGTCCATAAAACTGACCCTGGACTCTTCATTATATATGAGGTGTAAATTTCAAGGACTCTTGTTGTATTCTGCCACCACTTGCAGAAGCAATATAAGATGTGGGTACCTTCTGTACAGCTAATACCATAAGAGGAGTTGAAAAGGGAAGACTTAACAAAGGACCTTGCATAGAGCCCTTCTCCTCATCAGTACACACACAAGGATAGTTGTTATCATAGTAGTAAATCTAAAAATGGGATATAGGCAGTGCCTGAGCATCAAGACCAATTCTTAACTACTCCTGTAATTCCTATTCTCTGAATTCTATCCCACTGCAAAGATATTACAGGCTTGTGACAGACAGCTGATTTCAAAGGTATCACTGAATCCTTTCTGTTGGTTTAAAAGGTTTTGTTCAAATCAGGGCTATGATTTATGTTGTTGGATTTAGGTCTTTTTTCCTCCCTTTTGCAATGAAGATTCCTGTTTGTTTTTCAAGTTCTTCCACTGTATAAATGTTCAAAAGAAGGAGATTCCTGAAGTGTGACATAACAGGTAACAATAAACTCAGGATGGCTAAAACTCTGATGACTGATTTACAATTTATTGAATAGGTAAGTAATGTTTTTCTTTAGTAACTCTGACTGTTCTTCTGCACTTGGAGAAGCAGAAACCCAAGGCTGTCACTGTCCAGTTTCTCCTTTTTCTGTTTATTCTGCAAAAGCCAAAGTCCCTTTATAGCCTAATTAAGAAAGTCATATTTCTCTGCATTTTACAATAGTTTGGGTTCAAGGGTAAAAAGAATCTGTCATGTTTGAGCCCCTTTGCAGCACTGTAATATAGATTGTTATGTTATAACAATAGCAATAGCAGTGCTAGTAGTTGAGATTAATTTATCCCATGATCAACATAATAGAGACATATTCAGATCAGTAAGACAACCTTGATGATGATGAATGGTTAACAGGAAGTTTTTCTCAACTCCAGAGTAACGGATTGAATACCCAGCATAGAATTTGAGCTACCTTGTTTTTAACTGTTGCTGTTTTGGGCAAAGAACAAAATTTGGCCTCTTGTCATCCTTATTTTCTTCATTCTCCTGGGTTGTATGCTGCTCAGGGCAGGGGCCTGCTGTTGCTCTTTGCTTTGTAAAATCCCAAGCACACTCTTAGGTCTTGTAATAAATAATAAAAAACAGTTCTAAAACCAGAGGAATAGAACTGCTTTCAAAAAAGGGGTTTTATGCTTTGCATAGCACCAGCTTCCATGTGTTTCTCAAAGCATTCCTTGTGAATTTAGTTGCTTTTGATAATTACATTGTGGGAAAAGGGAATAGTATTCAGCTGGCTGCTGTACAAATGTAAGCTGACATAATAAATGCAGTCTTTCTCCCGTGCACATGTCTTTTTACAGCATCTTTCTTTACAGTTTATATGCAGTTGTTCTTCTATCCTGAGATAAATACACATTGAATAATTGCAGTGCAAGGTCAAAAATCAATTATATGGAGAGTATAGCTATTTGTTTAAAAAGCTCAAGTAATAATTTATATCACAAGTCTCTTAAGTGACAAGTCAAGTGGGTTAATCAGCAACTAGTTTTCTCTGCAATCCTGACTCAAATTCTCCTTTAGTACAAGTGATAGAAAGGTCCCAGATACATACTTCTGGCCAGCGGCAAAGATGTGGCTTTTTTTGGAAATAGCAAAAGTCGTTGGCATCTACCACTGGTTTGTCACAAATGCATCTTACTGTATCTGGATAGCATGGACTTTAAATAGTGGAGAACTATATTGTGTGCCCCTGAATGAACACATCTACCTTCATGGCTCATTCAGAAGTTTGAGATGTCTCAAGCCAAATAAATACTGTGTTACAACATCTTTTGGGATCCAGATTTTTCAGCTAAACCTCAGATTTTCCAATTCATCCTTGCCTGTCAGGAGGGCAATGTCTCAATTCTCTACCTCCCTTCTTTTCTAACAAGAATTGTGTTGTTTGGTTTATTTTTTTTTTTCAATTCGTCCTCATTTCCTGCAATATTCAAAATTGTAAAGCAGTTACTGTAATGTCAGAAGCAAAGATTCACATCCTTAATTTTAAAATATGATATTGATATATCCATGTTACTTGTATTGAAAAAGTAATGAGAATCTTGCTAACTCAGTGGTTTGGCTTAAAAAGTGATTTTAACTAATCCAGTGCTTGTTAAGAAAATGTAAAAAGTGGCACTTGTCACAAAAACTAACTTAAAATATCTGTTTATGAAAACCAAACCAAAACTAAACTAAAGCTGGCTTACAAACTGTGTACAGAATATGTAAAAGATTGCTATGGAATAATGTACGTAAACCATCCTCTCATATATAACTGCCCTCTTCTTAAAAAAAAAGAAAAGAACTCCCCTGTAGACCAGCCAACACACATGTACTGCTCATCCCCAAGTGTTGGCTATACTTTTATCATCATGGAAGATATCAGGTTAAAGGTAAACCACCTTTCATTTGGTTTTGATGTCTAGGATGATGTCTGTCCTGAAGGTTGCTGTGTCATGAAGGTGACACAGCTGAGCCAGCTGTACTGAATTTTGAGGTACTACCAGGAAAGGAGCAGCATCAGAATGCAGTTCAATGGTGCAAGTTAACCAGGGCTATGCTCCATGGTGCCATGGTTGGAAGGTTTTCTGGACTCAAGAGGTCTGACAACAGCCAGCTTGGTTATTTCTGCACTAGTTTCTGATGGGATAAAAGGAGGTGAGATCTTTCCATGTAGCCTCTGGGGCAGAAGAAAAACATTTCTGCATCTGCCTTTGCAGTAGTGGATACAGTATATTAAATACTACATACCAGCAAAAGGAGTTTAAAAAAACACTGATTCTGCTGACAAGTATTATGAAAACAAGGTTTGACTAGTAATTTGAATGCTAGGAAGCATTTTGAATGTAACTTCTCCCACATCCTGGCTTCTTGCTCTTATCATTGTATCTGAAAAGTTCAAAAGTAGAGAACATGGCCCTGACTTTCAGATAATGCAACAAGAAAATTCAAAGCGAGATGTTGTCTAGATGGTAGGTGAATATTTTCCATGTGGTTATTGAGAAGATGTGGTGGTGGGATGTCAGAAAGTTCAATTATGCTAAATTGCTTACTGGCTATTATTCACTGATTTGGTATATATTTTTGCTGCTGTTGCTGAAATGCATTTTGCAGCTCCAGACCTAATTACTGATGATAATACAACTTCTTATAATCAGTTGCTTTTCTCTAAAAAAACAGAGCTCTTTACTGTACTGGTTTAATATGTTGGTGACCTCCGCCTGACTTAAAACAAAGATGAATGTTTAAAATACCTGAATGATGGATGTCCTGAATTAGCAAGTCCAGCCTACTTTCTTGGCCAGTCAATCATGCTAAAATACCAGCTCCATCTCAAAGCTGAAACAGCTTCTTGCCCTATCTGCGGTTAATGGAGTAATGCTCTAGAACTTGACAGGAATGTTGCTCCAGTGGTTTGGAAAACTTATACTGGTCTTCAAGTTAGATTTGTTTTGGAGCCCTTTGCCTTAAATAGTGTTTCTCCAACTTACACATTTACACAGAAAATAATTTCTACTGTACATTACAGATCCCAACTCTCCATCCTGGGTGGGCAGCATAGTTTTTAAGTATTTTGTTCTTCATTTTGCTTGTCACTGTGGATATTGAGGGGTGGTTTATAAGAAAAAAAGAAGGAAGAGCTAAACTCTGTATTGTGATTTCAAAGATAAAGGAGTGATGTTTATCTCCTTCCTGCCTTGCCTGTAGCCCCAACTACAGTTGCTTTCCTATACTCATCCTCTTAATCATTTAATTTGTTTATTTAGTGGCCAAGAACATCGACTTAAAATATGAAACTTAGATCAGTCATCAGGTTTTCACTCATTGTTTCCTGTAAAAGGAAGACAACAGGTATTTGTAATGTAAATAGGTAAGTAAGAAAGATTCACACACTGAGATAATAAAAGAATTAGGTTAGTTATTTAAATATTAATAGCTAGGTTGTTATGGGGTTACTTGTTTTCAGACTTCTTGTTTTTGCTCCCCCTTTCTTTGTTAAATATTAATCCATTTTCCTTACTCTTCTTTCTTCCTCCTACTTTTCAATTCCTTTTGTTTTGCTGCCTTTACTTTTCATCAATAAAATGCCTTAGCTTCTACTTATTTGTTCCTTTTTCACACAAAAAAAAAAATAATAAAAATTTTTGTCTTTTCTTTCACTTTTTAGGTGGACAGCAGTAGAAAAAGTAAATGCAGTGGCAAAAAGTGAGAGCATCTTCTGTGGAAGTTGCTAGGAAGGAATCCTCACTCAACTCAATTTTAGACTGGTCCAAGAATGTAAAGGAGCCACAAAGCGCCAAATTCCTTGTTCTTTTCTATCATCCAGCTACCTACACATTTATAGGAAATAGTGTTAAAATATTGCTGCTTTATTGTTTTTCTTAAATGCCAAACAAGTAACTATGTCAATTAATTTTTCCAAGGCTTTTCACTTCCCTACTATTTAATGATAAAGCATTTTGATGCTTATCATATGATCATTTTTCTAAACTGTACCTTACATTTGTACGTACCAAACAAAATGAACAAACTTCTCTGATAATTACCTATGGTCTCTTATATTGTCATACATTAAATTAACTGAGAATTCATAATTGCTGTCATTAATACCTCCTGTCTCCTTAATGAAGCAAAAGGCAGAGGCACAAGCTTATCCATTGTGTCTTCGTAGAAGTGTCTGGCCTTGACTGATGGATTGAGTCCAAACTCCTGGGAAACCCCTTTAGACACATCAGGCCTCACTGCTTTTGCTTTGCTAACAATGTGAAGTTCCCAACCCCTTTAGAGAGGTCCCTGGTGTGCTGCAAAAGATGGTGCATCTAATAGTAGGGTGTCACAGGGTGTTAGACAAGATGATTTTCTGCCTGCAATAATACCATGGAGAAAAGCAAACCAAAATTAAACATGTGCTGCCTCTCCTTAGAGAAGAAATTTTCTGTGCACCAGACCATAGAGAGAAGTTCAATGAGATCTGTTCACATGAATACTCAATAAAATAATATACTTACTGAGGTAAATTATTTTGAGGACACAAATGGATGAAATGATACAAGAATGAACCCACTTAAAAAACCACCTGAAAAATAAATTCTGCATTGCAAACGGATATAAATTTCACATACCAGCAGGGAACTTCGATGAATATTAGTCTTGTGCAACATGCTTATGTGTGTAAAATGGGTTTCTACTGTACTTTGGCTTTAAAAACATTATTCACTGTTTCCTAGTACAAAGCCCCAGCAGGCATGCTCTTGGCTAGCTAGTTGAGAACTCTGCCCCAGTTTTCCATAATGCATTCATGAAGGGATTTGTAACAACCAGTGGTTACTGCAGCAGAAAGACTAAAATGTTGTACTGTGTCACTTTTGAAACAAACACAAAAGTTCAATTGCATCTTACAGGCTAATGATGTGCTATAAACAGTGGCATATTGCTAGCAATGTATAATCCATACTCAAAGCAGCCATTCATTAAGACTTGTAATTCCTTTTCTATATACTTCACTCTTCAGGTTAAAACTGTGGATTTCAGGAGCCTCTATTGGAGACTCGGCTTCACTGTGGTAAGTACCTGCACCCTGCAGGGCTCAATTTACTGAGAGCTTTATGGAGAGTCCCCAGCACATACACCTCTCAGCTCCCTACATCTCTTGGCTGGCTTTTGCACAGAACAGGTATTGTCTGAGCACCTGTGATGAGGCTAGGAAGGTCAAAGGCTCATCAGCATATCAACAATATGTAAAGCCTGGGGTTGCAGCAAACAAATCTGGAAAGCAAGCAGCAAACTGCAGTCAACACAAGGCTCAGGGCTGGGCTAGAGTACTGTTACTGTTAAGCAAGAGTAATAAGGCCATTAAATACAAACAGGGTTTAGTTTAAGGTGAAGAACAGCACCTCCTCAGCCAGGAAAACTTGGCTTATTGAAATTGGTTTCCTCCCCAGTCCTCCTTTCTTTCTCCCTCACTTTAGCACTACTGAGATCTTGCTTCTCTCTTTCTTCTGTTTTCTTTGTTTCCAGCAGTTTGCAAGTCTCTCTTCCTCAGTTTCATGTTCCCTTCTCTTATTCTTGGATTTTTTTCTGTCTTTTCAAAGCTCTCTGTATTAAATAAAGGAGTGCCCTCAACCTGTATGAGGAAGAGTCTGGAAAAAAGTCAGAAGAAAACTTTACCATATAGAAGATTTCTTCTAAATTGATACAAGAAGGTATATATAGTCACAGAGAAAGAGATGACGTTTATGGGTATCTCTCTCTTCACAGAGCTTATATCTCTCATTGAATCTGACTTCATCTAGAGCTCAGACACCTGCTGAGATGGTACAGTACTCAATTACAGAAAAAACATGTATAATGAGTGATTATTATTGACATGCTATGTTACTGCAATCTCAAATAGTTAGTAAAATACAAACTGAGATGGGGGAAACAACTTCTGCCCATGTCCATAGCAAAAGACTAAGAGCAGCATCCACCTGGAAGGAGTCTAGCCACCATCAGAAGCTGGGCATTGACTGCAGCATTGGTCAGCATCCCCACATAATAAAGCATGATCAAGTATAGCTACACCAGTAGGATTTCATTCTCAGTACTGGAAGAAAGGCATTAACCCAGACTAATGAGCTTTATTCCTAAAAGGGAAAATAGCAATAAGCATTGCCCAATACAACTACTGTAATATAAATACATAATGCTGTAAGAAGAACTTTGTAATGATAAGCCATACAGTTTGACAGTCTTTATTTTGAAAGATGTAAATTTGGTCATGTTCTGGGTTTAGCTGTAGCAGTCCTTTTTTCTTCTTAGTAGCTGCTGCAGCACTATGTTTTTGACTTTTGGCCTGGGAACAGAACTGATAACAGCAATGTTTTTAGTTACTGTTCAAATGTTTAATCTGACCAAGGACTTTCTGAGCCTCATGCTCTGCCAGGGAGGAGGGGAGGCCGGGGGAAAGCAAAGAGAGGACACCTGAACCAAGCTAGCCAAAGAGGTATTCCATACCACAGCACGTCATGCCAAGGGTGTAACTGAGAGTTACCTGGAAGGGATAGGGCACTTGGGGGTTGGAGGAGGTATCAGTCGGTGCTCGGTCAGGCAGGGTGGGGTGAGTTATCTGTCAGTGGTTGGTGAGATGCTGTATTCTATTCCTTTGTTATTTCCTTTATCATTATTATTATTGGTGGTAGCAGCAGTGATTTGTGTTATACCTTAGTTACTAAACTGTTCTTATCTCAACCTGTGGGAGTTGCATTCTTTTGATTCTCCTCCCCATCCCTCCGGGAGCAGGGGTAGGGCAAGAGAAGGAGGGTTGAGTGAGTNCTTATGTTCGTTGGTAGCAGCAGTGATTTGTGTTATACCTTAGTTACTAAACTGCTCTTATCTCAACCTGTGGGAGTTGCATTCTTTTGATTCTCCTCCCCATCCCTCCGGGAGCAGGGGTAGGGCAAGAGAAGGAGGGTTGAGTGAGTGAATGAGCTACGTGGCTGGGTTCAAACCACAATAGTCATTTTTGCTTTTACAAGATTGGATTTAATTTATAATCACTATATTTGTATTTAATTTCATCCCTTGCAAACACGGGGTAACAACATTCATCTGTGCTGTTTGCTGGAACAGACCCATTCTACCTTTCTGGAGAATCCAATATTCAGGTGAAGAATAAAAAATTGCTGCAATTGGTAAGAGAACTAAAACCTTCCAGGTGGATGTGAATTAACACTGGGATTAGTGCAGAGTCTGGAAACTTAAATAAGTGTGCAGCTCTTGAGAAAGAAGGCTTGAATTGGAGGGAAAATGCCTGTGACAAAAGCATTTTGGTCTTGAATCTCTTAAGTGGAGAATTGTTTTCATCAGCAATGAAACAGGATGTGCTGCAGGTTGCATGTGGCAGTTACAGCAGAAATCAAGCTTCTTAATATACAAGTCTTAGGAGATCGTATCTTTCTCATGTGCCAATCTCAAATTAACTCTTTCATATCCTAAAACTCATACACAAAAAATAGCACAACATGTCTTATGTGTGTTATTTTCTTCCACAACCCTGTGTTGTTTCTGCACAGTCTGTATACAGACCTTATGTTTATGGTAGGATGAGAATACGATGGTCATACATTGGGATAATAATATGTATGATGTGCTCAACTCTGAGTCATATAATTTATGAAGCTGCTGTAACAGGGAAAAGGGTGAGGGTTTGAGAGAACTGGGGGAGAAGCTCGATCGAGGAGCCTTAGCTGGGCCTCTCAATACTACTGCTATGTCAATAAATCCTAATAATAGCAAAAAATGAACCAGTTGAGAAAGTGTTATTATCCTTTTCCAACACAGGCCAAGGAAGTTATTAGTTTGATTTGCAGTCAAATCTCAAGTAGAGCTGGATGGTTGCCTGCATCCAGAAGTATTCACCGAGCACATGCAGCAAGGAACATGGGGCCCAGGAAACGTGGAGACCCAACTGCGTGCACACCCTGTGGGGGCTTCAGGCTATACCAGCAGAGGTGCTTAAAAGTCACCTTGCACAAATATCCAGGCTACATAGATGCCTGTCTGACCTGAGCGCTGAGTCTTTTGAGATCTTTTTCCCTTGTGATAATAAAGCAACTTCAAAGTGATAACAGTGCAGGGTGAAGTGCATCTCCAAGGCTTAGCAAAGAGTGGTAAAACAGAAGAAAATACTTCTGCAAAAAGACAGTTTTCAAAAGTCTGATTCCACTTTTCCAAATGGTTTGCTGCTTGTTTGATTATGCATCTCTGTTCCTCCATGGTGGATCTGAACTCTGCTGACTGCAACCCAAAATTTCCCCTCCCAAATGGTGAAATGAACCCCTACATATTGAAGCTCAACAAAACGAGCAAAAGCCTACAACTGGATTTTCTTTCCCTGAAATTACTCCTTGCATTTTATAACTCCTACATAAATAGCTGTGATATTGTAAATATGATAAATCCCTCTATATAAGCAGAATAAATTGATTAGGAGCAAACCAGTCATGTGGGCTGGACTAGATTGGCTTATTGAGGATTCAATAGCTAATTGCTTTCATAGTGGGATAAAAATAAGGAAGAAGTAAATGCAGAGAGAAATATATGTTTGTTTTTGGAATGGCTAATGGGCTTCTGGCCAGGGCAGGCTGAAAAAGACTGCAGGAGTTTTGGATACAGTAAGAACCTATTACCACTGGTGGGCATGGAACAAAATTCTAAGGAAGACATCCACAGGCTGCACTGCTTGGAACAATATAGCTGTGGTTCAAGGGTTTCTCTTTTATGGCCTGATTACAAATGCAACATGATTAACTGCTCCATAGACTTTAAGCCAATGATTTCAAAAAACTCTACAGAGCATAATTAAGTAAGGAAAGATCTGGGAGGAAAACTTGGAGATGGACATCCCAGCTTCCCACTCTTTCCTGTCTTCTTTATTAGATGTGTCTCTGTTTACTGGATTGTGAATAGTAGAACTTGGAGGCAAAGCTAATTAATCCTAAAAAATTTGTGTGAGGTAGATAGGGCAGGAGCATGTGCATTTGAGTTGTAGTCTGAAAGACTGAAGGTGTCAAACAAGAATAAGGAATTAGATAAGCAAAAAAAGGAAAGCTAGAGGGAGAAAAGTAGCAAAACAACTTCATATTAGCAAGGAACTAAGGGGAAATGTGGCAACCCTGAAAGGATGCTGGGAAGAGTATTGCATGTCAAGGTGGGTTTTGTAATATTTTGTCCACAGCAGCTCAGAAGTACTGTTGCCTTTAATAGTAAATATGCTTGATCTTTTTTACTTCTAAACAAGGTTTTGAACATAACTCTAGTCCTCCCTCTACAATGTAAAGCAAGAACCTACCATTTCAGGGTGAAAAAGGAAAATCCTTGAGACTTTTCCCTACGGCTCAGTTTCTATAACTTTTTCAGCAACAAGCAAAGGACCATACCCAGTGCACAGAGAGAAAATTGTAAATTAGTTAACTTCCAGCAGTTCCCCAGCCATGCAAAGCCTTCTGTTGAAAAGAAGTGCCCAGTCGTTCTCCTAGCCTGAGTGAGCAGAAAAAGGAATGATTTAGCACCATCCACATTTTAAGCAAAAATGAATAAAGCAGAAGTGAGCTGGAACCTTAGTAAATGGTGAGGGAATTTCAAAGTAGCACAATAATGTTTGAGATATTGAAATACATTTGAAAAGTAAGTGATCAGCTTTCACCAGATAAAGTCAGATCCTAGAGTTGTGGATGATTTAGGTTTTATGCAGGAGCAGCAATAATAATAATTTAAAAGAAGGGGGTTTTATTCAATTAATACGTCATTATTTAATTAATTATAAATTTAATGAATAATATAAATTTAATTAATAATAAATTATTATTTAAATAAAATTTTGTTTTCATTCAAATAATAATTTAAAATTAAAAAAAAACAAACCAAACAAACAAAAAACCAGAACATTTGAAGAAACCATCAAAGACTGAGCAGTCACTAATTGGCTGACCTGATGAGACAGCCACATGTCAGTGAGGTCTCTGTGGCACTGAAAACCCAGAAAAACTAAGGACAGTAGCCTTTCTTCTGAAATGAGTGTTCCAGGGTGGTAGGCTGCATGGTTTCGTCAGCAAACTGTCTTGGTGAGGCAAAGCAGAGCTTGAGCAACAGAGATCTGCCTATAATACAGTGAAGAATATGGAACAAACTTCAGGATAAAACTACTACTAAAACCTAGAGGAGTGCAAACTTACAAGTTGTAGATGAATACTATGTCATTAACATGAAAAACAAAACGAAACAAAACAAAACAAAACAAAACAAAACAAAACAAAACAAAAAGGAATGGTGGAAAAGAGGCTTAAATCCTAGCACTAGGACCTTAGGAAATTACTCAGTAAAATGTCTCAAGGAATGCAAATTAAAAGGTACATCCCATCATGCAGCCAGAACTGAAGGTAGCAGGGACCCACATGCATCTGCCTGGTCCAGGTGTGCTCCTGCAGGACTCTCTCCCATGGATCTCCTTGGTGACCTATGTGAAGGTGACATCTGCATCAGAAAAAGCCACTCTACTGATATGGACAGTGATGCTCCATTCATGCTCACAGCAGGCTTGGAGATTCATGATAAAAAAAGCAATGCAATATACATGTGAAGTGTTATTGTTATTTCTGTTACACAGGTTTATTAAATTTAATGAGGACACGGAGGGATTCCATTAATCCTAACTGCAGTACCAGTGTCTCTCAACATTTTCTTGATTAAGCCATTGAAAATATAACAGCTCTGAGTGCCTTGCATTTTTACACCATGAGATTGTTAAGTGCACTCTATGCACAACTGCATTTACTCATTACACCTGAATTCGATTTCAGCATGTGCTTTATCTGCTCAGCCCCTTTCACAGTAGAAGAATATGTTCCTACGTAAAGTCCACAAATGTATTTTTCCTGTAACATATTGCAATAAGTGAACATTAATTCATGGTAAATTATAAAGGAACTTCCATAGAATTATATATTACATCTACTTGAGTATCAAGGGAGCAGCTTGATTAATATCATTATCAAAATGAATAGCAAAGGAATTAATTTGATTTGCTGCTAACTATAACAGAGAAGCATTTAAACTTTCTTTTTGGAAGACATTTTCCCTATTTTCCCATACAAAGTCTTTCCAGCTTGAAGGTAGAAAATGTGGGAGTGATAGCTGAAACACAAATGCTGAGTGTTCAAAATGCTTTCAGAGTTTATGGTCATAAAATTTAAAGCCTGCAATTGAAACAGGAAGATGGTCTATAAGCTAAGCTTCTATGACTTTTTTTTCTGAGGGGGCTTCAATAGTTGTTTGCTTTTACACAGACTAATGTCTTACAACAGATATTAATTTTCCTCCTATCACAATGACTATCAAATAAAGCAAGTTCCTGTACCTACTGCCAAGTAGTGGTATGTTCCTTTACCACTATGTTCTTTAAATATCTTCCCAAGGAAAAATTAACAATGGATTTCTAAATCAGTTCTGAATCAGCATGAAAAATCAATATGGTAAAAAAATCCTAACAGTGCCTTCTTCCTAACAGGACTCCTGTCCTCTCACTGCATCCATTGTGAGTCAGGTAAACAAAGGATAAATCAGTGCTTGAATCCACTAGATATTATTTTGTGGGGTAATACATACCCAGACTACGAGGTTTATTCTGCTCATTTTCCAAAGTGTTTCAAAATTTTAGGCTGCATTTGGACAAAGCACTAGAAAATATGATGTAACAAGCAGCTCTCGTCTTTGCAGAAAGAAAAGGAGACAGTTCTAATGTATTTTGTTGATCCTCAGCTTCTCTGGTAGCATGTTTACATACAGCAAATTTCTGGTGGGGGGCAAAGAATACCATTTACTTAGTTCATGGAATGTCTTCAACTCCGTGAGATTTAGATGAAACTTCTGGACATCACAGGTGTGAGTGGTCAGTTAGTTCACAGTGTTAGGGCACTTGCACTATCCAGCACAGAAAATCTGAGAACATTTTCTGTCCAAGCAGAGCAAATATTTTATGCAGACCTACTGTCATGATTTAACCTATGCTTCCCCAGAGTAATGAAGTTTGCCAGCCCTATTCTTTTCTACCAAATATGAATATTTAGTCTTAATACAGGGGTTCCAAAGATACGACAGAGATGCTGTGGATGATCCCTTCCAGTGGGCTAACTCTCTCAGGCAGTGCCTGCTGGCAGCTTGGCAACCCCAGGACCAGCCTGCTCTATGCACAGGCTTGATGCTCCTGGTGTGCTACTCTGCCCAAGCCAAGGAGAAGCAGGATCTCCATTTACTGCACCAAGGCTTCAGCAGTCTGTCTGTGCCAGGATTTTATGACCTCTTTATAAAAAACACTAAAGAAAACTTGAAATTAGATAGCTCAGTGATGTGAAATGTTCCATGCACAGTAGCAGACTGTGCAACATTTGAATTTCATAGAATCATAGAATCATGGAATAGTTAGGGTTGGAAAGGACCTTAAGATCATCTAGTTCCAACCCCCCTGCCATAGGCAGGGACATCTCACACTGAGCCATACCACCCAAGGCTTCATCCAACCTGGCTTTGAACACTGCCGGGGTGGAGCATTCACATCCTCCCTGGGCAACTCATTCCAGTGCCTCAGCACCCTAACAGTAAAGAATTTCTTCCTTATATCCAATCTAAACTTCCCCTGTTTAAGTTTGAACCCATTACCCCTTGTCCTTTTGTAAAAGTGGATTCTGGGAAAATAATGGGGTTTTAATAAACAATAGAAACTTTATTAGCGTTTTTAGAAAAGTCCTTTGGTGAAGTTTGGTGAAGCCATTGTGCTGTATTCATGAAGCAAATAGTGTATAAATGGGTATTCACCAAAATTTCCCTATAGATGGGCAGTATTGTTCCTAAAAATGAACTACTAAAAGATAATAAAGAGCTACCCAGAAACAACAGCCTAAAGCTGAGAATATAGGTTATCTTCCCAAAGCATGATTGTTAGCTAGGAAATGATTGCACAGTTCCAAATGTAAAAAATATGATCTACTGCCACTTCCCTCTTGTGAACTGCTATTTATAGTGACAATTGGATGGCAAATAGCTGTTTAGCAGTTTGATGTAATAATTTATATTCCGAGTGAGGTAGATAGCTTTTTGAATGTGAATAAATACAAATGCTGATTCCCATCTATCAACATGTATACATTCATTATCTCCCACGTTTACCAGAAAGCACACATGCTAGGATCACTGCCATAGTGGTAATTACTAATACGCAGCAGGCTCCAAAGGCTCTAAAAAGTTTGCTAGTTACCATGAGAAATATTGCCCCCAGGAAATGCATGATTCAAAACCAGTTTGTACATGGCGAATGTCTACCCATAACCATGCATAATTCAAGTAATTCATGAACCATAGAGGCCTCACTTGTTACTCCTGAGACAACCAACAAATGTCATAGTATGAATAATAGAAGAACACATATATTTGTGCAGCACATTGAAATATCTACTGTAACTCCTCAACTCATTACAGCTACTGGCAATTATCTCATGTGTCAGCAGACATGGAATAAGCAGAATATTTACCTGGTGGGCTTTATAATTCTGCAACTGCTTGTCTTGAACGGTGTCTGTTACTGTGCCCTGCACAGGGACACTCCTATCTAATGCTAAGTGTTCATTTTACAGCTTACAGCTCGGGGAGAGTCTAGTGTTCAGTTATTATTTTCCAATAGGCAACTGGAAAACTTTGCAACTGTGAGTGTAAATAAAATTCAGCTGACATAATTCGGATGCAGTCACCACTATTTAATTGTGTAAATAACTAAGCTGGTGGGAAGAAATTGTCAAGTCTTCTACCTGGAGGATAATAAGGCTCTGACCTGTGCACATCAGCACTCTGGGGGTCACTTTTATTGGCTGCGTTTCATCTTCAACACTTCAGAATTCTTCAGTGTAGACATCAAGATGCTTATACTTTTTTAGACTCCTTTTTATACCAAATGGAAGAAACAGGCACTATTCATTTCCACAGCTAGTAAACAATGAAAAAAGTATTCATTTTGAAGGTAGGTGGCTAACATAGGATGGTTTCATTTCTCTCCAGATGTGATTCCTTCCACTAAGTAGAAAAAGTCTAGAAAGAGATCAATTTGCTAATGTACACATTTAAAGGAGCTGAATATCTTTATCATATACAGAGCAATTATTCCAGGTGTGCTATGCTGAATTTGGATTTATGTGTGCTTAAAATCACAATTCTACTTTTTTTTTTTGACTGTCTATTTCTTTTATTCAAATATAGGCCAGATGTTAATCACTCTTCCAAATCATATGAATATGAAAAATGTAGAAAAAAACCTATTAGAAGTCAGGTCCTTGGTGTCCCCAAATCAATTACCAACTGTGAGAGTTTTCTTCATTTTCTGTTTTAAAAAAAGACAAACTTCAGTTATTTTCCTTGGGTTTGATTTATGGAAAGCACAAAAAGGTCATCTCTTCAGATTTTATTTCTTTCTAATCAAAAGGTTGGTCTAAAAGAGTACATTTTCTAAAGACTGAAAAAAAAAATTTAGCTAATCTATACTTTTCCTGGTGTGAGCCATTTGAAATGAGAACAGCACAGAGGAGAATTTGCTAGAAAATCAATGGAAAATCTTAAGCATTTGAAGAAACTTGTGCATTTTCTGCTTAAGAATACATAAAAGCTTGACACTTGGACAGATATTTCCTATCATACGTGGGTTTTTCTCTGTAAATGCCAGGTGAATTTGACAAGATACAGAAATGTTTTGTTGTTGATTTTGTGTTTTATAAACTGATTAATAAACATGTACAAACAGCCTGCCTGTGAATGCAAGTGAACCTTATTCCCTGGACATTTTTCAGCCTTCCAGAAATAGTCTCATGTTAAAAAAATGTTTGTTTAAAGCAACCGAGCAGTATCTGGTGTATTCAAATGGGTAGAAACATTACAGTATGGCAAGTTGCAGGCATAGAAGCTGCACAGAGTGCATAGACACAACTGATAGGGATTTTGCCCAGTCATACTCACAAAGGTCTATGCAAAGCCAGTTCAGTAACATGAAAGAAAAAGAATACTACACATTAAGGAGCAATAAAGAACACTATCTACAGCTACCAAGGTCACAGATGAAATGGAAGATAATTTTACCAAGCCTTGCAAGAGACAGAGGCTTTCAAGGCATTTTCCTGCCTGCATGCAGCATCATTTTTTGCTTTGCCTCTTCCCAGCAGGGTGCACAGGAGTCGGGCTAGCTGGCAGGCAGGTGTGAGACCAGCTCCAGGGATGAAGCCCATGGCAGCAGAAACACGTTATACTGTAAAGGATCAGCATCTTCCCTAACAGCCTATAGCAGAGCCCTAGATTCAGGCCTATAACATCTACTTGTTTGTAAAATAAATGGTGCAATCTCCTGAGTATGAAAGATTTTTCCTGATGTTTTTCCTGATTGAAGATAGCCATCGGGTGTCTCTCAGCCCTCTCTGAGAAAAGCAAAGTCTGTATTTTCATATAGACCATGTTTCTAGATCCCTGATGATTTCTTCCTTGCTCTCTGTGTTTGTTTAATATCTTTCCTAGGAAGAGATGCCTCGAAGTGGGCATGGATTTCATCAGTGAGGAGTAAAGTTGAAGGATTACTTCATATTTGGTATATATAGCACTCCTATTTATGCACTTCAGCATGAAACTTGTTTTATTCCAACTGTAACTATTGTTTGTTTTACTCATGTTGAGTTTGCAATCCATCAGGCTCTTTTCGCAGAGTTACTGCCTACCACATCAGTATTCCTTCTGTAATTGTGTGCAGCTGATTATGCCTATTTAAGTGGAATACTTATCACTCATCTCTACTGAAATGTTTCTTATTGTATTTCAGACCATTTATATAATTTGACAAGAATTCTTTGATTCCTAATCCTGTACTCTGAAGATTTTACTCCCTTTTGTGTTGTCTGAAAGTTTAATAATGTATTTTGTTACATGAGCAGTAAATGAAAACATTCTTCAGTATCAGATGCAAGACAGGTCTGCTTAGAATATGTCTTGACACGTTTCATGGCAAACCGTGAACAACTTCTTGTTGACTAGTGTTCAAATTGTGTTTTTATTTCACAGCGGTTTCAACAACGTCATTAATTTTCAGCTTTCTTAAGAATGTTGTCAGGTGTTTCCCCTATTCACAGGCAAGTCACATTAACTATAAAAGGCAACCTGATGGGGTAAAGATTCTGAAATTGGAAATAAACATTCATTCTGTTATACTTCAGTCATTTTCTGTGTGGTACCTCTTGGCCCTGCAGATTCTCCTAGAAGGTTTCTCTTCTGCTTACACACAGGACACTTGGTCTAACTTTATTGCTTTTATGTTTGGCATGTAAATGGCAGGAAGTCTGCATTTTGATCAGGTGTTTTTTTTTTTTTACATTAGACCCATAGGAAAGGCAGACACATAAAAAAAGACTTCTCAAGAAAGTGTGTCCAACAAATTGGAGGTCTTGATGCATCATTTTCCTTTTTAGCTGCAGTTAGGTGTTCATCCAAGTTTTTCTCTTCTGATGTAGCCCTACTTTGTTAGTTGGGATTATAAATCTCTGAGGATAAGAGCCAGCTTTTTCAGGGTGGTTGTGCAGTGCCTAGCACAGAGTTCACCAGCATGGCTTAAGGTGTGTAAATACTACTCAAAAGATGACTTGATAATAATCAACTGTACTGTATATTTCCAAATGTTTTGCCAGGTCCTATTAAGTGAATAATGTATCAATCTATCCATAGCTTTTCTTAAGATAATTCCTAAATAATCATATCTTCTTGTCTGGAAGATTTTTTGTGTGGCGGGTTACAGGATTGGGACCAAGTGAAATCCTGACAGCAGACTGACCAACTCATTTGGTGGTCAAGATTCTGTCTTTGTAAAATCATTCAGTTTAGCACTTATGTTTCCACTAGCCTCTACTTACCTTCTTTCTCATTATCTAATATTTTTTTTCCCTAATTCCTAGTTCATTTTAAGAAGGAAAAAGAAAAAGTATTTTAAGGGACTTGCATAAATAAAGGCTTCAAAATAATTTTCTTGTAAATCTATTTGTTTTTTTCCTAGAAAACCAGTTGCTACAGAAAAAAATAACAGCTACCATTTTGTAGTTTATTTCATATGATAATGTTTTTAAACATTATTTGCGATATGCATCTTTCTCTGCTTTATTTTGGATAAGCTAATTAACTTCAAAAATAGTTTCCATAAGATGCAAAACATGGGAGAAAAGATGGTGGAAGCCAAAAGGTTGACTACAGCAAGAGTTACATTGAATTAAATTATACTTCAGCACAGAATGAGCTCTGTGGAGCGCAGGGGGACAGGCTAATTTAAAAGGGTGTGTCTTGCTGTGCAGTCTCTTTACGTGTGATCTCCTTTTGGCCTGATTTTCTGTGACAGTGTATTTAATAACAGTGGTCCCTTACTGAGAGTGCCTTCTGCCTGGTCTGTCACTGTAGAAATTTTGGCTCTGTAATCGGCATATTATTGTCAATCCAACATTTAAATTTCCTTAAGGGAATTAATAACTATTAACAGCTAGTCATATGGCTCCCAATAAAGAAATTTTATGCTGTTATTAAAGCACCTCAAACCTAAGCCATTCTGCATTTGTTGCTCCCCTACTTTTTAGCTCCCTATCAAAAAATTGGGAAATTATAAAATTAAAAGTCTACCTGCTATACAAAATCATAGAAAGGACTCTCAAGGGCAGAACAGGAGTTTCACAACACTATGGATTAATGTGATTTTTTTTTTTCCCCATGTGCTAAAAATAGTGGGCACCACTGTTTGACGAGCATTTTATAGGAAGTGTGCATTTTTCATTTATGAACATTCCTCATTAAGTGGCTTTATATTTAAAACATTACCTAATGGAGCTCCATGGAGTCTAGAGCCAACATGTAAACGTACTTCAGAGCTACTTGGTTTCCAAAGCAGCAGTCCTAGTTAAATGTGTACATGCCTTCTGTGACCTGACATATTAGAGGTTTTGAATTTAGTTTAGTTTAAATGTGAAATTTTCTCTTTTTTTTTTTCTCTATTGCAATTATGCAGCATATGAAGTATATAATCTATGAACATGCTGTGCCTGAAGAGCCCAGCAGACATGCTAAAGGATTATTTTTTTTCTCTCCTCACCATTATACAAATAGTTGTAGGATTAAAAATCAAAATACTTTGTAATAACATCTAAGGGTCTTGTGTCTTGATCTTTTAGACTTCCTATAGATACAGCAGGATGAAAATGATGCTTGAATTAAGTCAGATTCTTTATCTTAAGGAGTTCTTCATGCTGTATACAATACAGCAATTTATGTATCACTGGTACATAACCCTTTTTTGTCACTAGAGCCATATCATGCACAGCTCCCAGCTTGCAGCAGAAATGCAAGGTATCCTTGCCTATGAGCATCCTCGTTAACAGCAGTGGTGAGACAGGAGGCACACTGGGAGTCTCCCTTCTTCTGAGGGTGGCAAGCATTTCCCCTTCACACTCCTCCAAACTGGTGCTTTAATCCCTCAGCAGATTGTGGCCACTTACCTCAAAGGAGCATAAAAAGCTGAAGAAGATGGATGTTGGACATGTCCCTTGCTCGCAGGCAGTGCCTGTTTCTGGAGAGGGCAGTCACAGGTGCAGAGCAATCTCAGTCTGCATCAGCAAGTCCTCCAGTGTAATGTATAATAGGTGCAGGCACACTGATGAAAGACCAGGTTATTAGGTTTTCCATAACTGCTGTCCCAAGCAGACATATAACAGGCACCTAACTTGATAGCACCACTGAAGCTATCACATTGTCTGTATTTTGAAGGGTATAAACTATTGTCACATCCTTAGCTGAAGACCAGAGTGGGATGTGATCAAACAATATTGGGAAATGTAGATTGCTTATTTTCTGTATTTTCCCTTTTCATTCCCTGTGTACAGGAAAAGAGTTTGTAACAAACTGTGTGTTCGTCTACACTGGAGAAAAAGATTTCAGCACAACCCCCTTTGTGAAAAGGGGATTTCAGTTCCTTCACTCTGAAGGCTTCCATTTTTGTTGCAGTCTAGAGCAAAACTGTGAAACAATGTAGCCAACCTAACATTAGCCTTACACATTGTCTGTCACAGGTCAATGTCACAGGGGGCCATGCCAAAATAGAAAACCAACATGGCAGCAATCCTGTAAGCAAAGGTGACAGGTAGAAAATCCAGTCCCAATGGAGGTCTAATTTTATAGAGGGTTCATTATGCTACTGCATTTCAAATAATAGTATTTGGGAGGGAATGAATTATTTCACATTCTTGAACAACTCACTAATTTAAGCCAGACACATGAAAGCTATATGCATCTTGTTCAAATTATCTTTCATTATTCTTGTCTATGAATGCAGTGCAGAAAAGAGTATTCCCTTAGCAATAGAAAGAGGAAAAAAAATATTGAGGATCTTAGTTTGTCATTTGCTTTCTTCTTGATGTATACGTCTCAAGCCAAGCCATGGGATGTATTTAAGACTTCCCGCAGCATGTATGTCCCGGTGTAAAATAATCAAGGTGTGTTCAAAGGTGCACATATCTACCTTCAGCACCAGTGTTTACCAGTGAGTTTCACATGATCTTGATCTTTTAAATATCTTTTCCAAAATGGATCGCAATGACTGACTGGAAAAGAAAATACCGATCACTGTGAGCTGTCACAAATCACCTCTCAACTGAGAAGAATACTTCTGTTATGTCTTCTACATTAAGTACTGACTTTGTAATGACAGTCATAGCATGCATGAAATTTACTTAGTGATACATTTGTATAACTGGAATAATGTCAGTTGTCTCCCTTGTCCATATTGCCCCTATTCCCTAACATTAACTAAGCCATGTCTTTGAGCATTTTGTTTTTTGCAAGCACTGATTGTGTGGCCTAGACACCTGTACTCTATGCCATGTTCAAATTTTGACAATAAACCTTGCAGGAATAGATTAATATAAAAAGGCATAAAAGTCAAATGGAGCCATTTCTAATTTTATTTTACTGTCATCCTATGGTGCATCCCCAGTCGTGTAATAATAAGGAGAAAAGACAGAAGGTTGAGATTACATGAGAGTAGCAAATAGTTTTTTTGAACTGTCTTCTAACTTTAGATTTCACACACATCCCTTCCTCGTCCTTTGAAAGTATACTTGCTGAACTCAGCACAGGAAAATATAAGAAGCTAAGGCAGTGTTTTCCTGAAGCAGAATGAGGAACAAAGAACCTGTATACAGGGACATAGCTAATGGAAAGCCCAATAGGAAATGCTCCCGAATTTTTTAATGCTCTCTTCTTGTTTAGGGGTGCTTTATTATAGTCAATTGCTCCTCCTTATTAACTTATAGTTTGTTGCTGATAGCTCTATAAACTGCCCTAACAGCCCCCATGAGTACTGCTGTAGTGAAGGATCTGGTTGTGTTTCTGTTATAAACCTGGTTTCAGAGATATTTATAACTCAGCCATTTTAATTTGCATCAGACTTTGGGGAACAGGTCAAAGAGTGAAACAATTTTCACCTTATACATTTGAAAAGAAAAGATTTTAGCCAAGAGCAATTTGCAGTACAGAAAATTTCATCATGATTTAGAAGCTTCCAGGATAACAAAATTGTTATTATCTCATGCAGTAATTATATAATGTGAATTATATTTGTTACATTTTGTGCATAAATTCAGATTAATTAGAGTCACTGTATTAATTAAGATGTTTTATTATCAGCATAAAAGTACGCTTGCTTTACAGATTATCTAAAAGGTAAAAACATGGATAGTATAACTTCACCTTCAGTTTTTGAAAATTTGTAAAAAACTTCGCATTTATAACTTTCACAAAAGGTAGAACAAGACAATGTTGATGAGAAATACCAAAAGTCCACTTAACTGTGAGATTGATCTAATTGGTTAGTTCATGTGTTATAATGATAACCCATGCACCTGGATAAGAACAAAAATCTGACTTTTCCAGTTTTGGGGTGCTTACATCTGCCTTGCATGTATACAGTACCACATCCAGTCTCTATCTTGTTAACAAGGAAATGAAAACTGCCTAACTCCCATTCAAGTTTTGGGTTGACTGATAGCTACCTTTACAGTTGGAGTGCTTTTCTAGCGTGGATATATTTACATAAATATATTTGTAAGATGCATTCAAAGATCTGTTGGAATATTCAGTAATATTTTTCTTCTGGAGAAGATTATTCTAACTTATATTTATGGTAATTTTGTCAGTCATTTAACTTTAGAATCTAATAAACAAAATTTCTATTCTAAATTACTTCATTGAGATTCTTCTCTTTACTAGGTTTTTCTATTGCGCATCTGCTTGATGTGTGTGTTTAATTTCTGTCACTAATAGTCTCAGCTCTACTCTAACCCACATAGTTTCTAGTCTAAGTCAGATTTCACTTTCTAACTGGTCCTACACTCTAGCTCCTACACTGTCAGTTGCATTACCTCTTTTAGGTCACTGGTATAAGAATTGAACAGATTCATCCTTAATGATTACCTTTGTAGAATTCAATTAGTTGCATACCACTTTCTGAAGTTCAAAATTACTTTCTGTCTTTGAAGTCTAAGCCTATTTTGTATCTGTGCAAATAGCTAATTCCTTTCACCATACTTGCTGACTGTGTAGATGATTAGCCTTTTTCCCACTTTGCATTGTCTATCAGGGTGCCTTAAAGTCTATGTAAATTTTAATGATGGCTTCCTTTTTCTTTTTGACTTTACCTGCCTTTTTTCCCCCTTAGCCTCCACTAACATCACTTTTTCTCTAATAACTGATCGGAGTTGTTTCCTGCTTTATATGAAACCATCCTTGCTAGTACAAGTGGCTTTTAATTATTGCCCACTCTGTCCCTAAACCTTGACCCAGCTGTAAAACAAATTTCTGTTCAATTTTGGATACACAGGTGCTTTCTTTGGAGTAAAATACCATATCCTACTGCTTTTAGATATGCATATATATATATATATAAAAAAGTATAGTATTGCTAATTCTAAGGATAGTTTGAAAATCGTATAGACTATTTATAAATATTTTCACTTGGTTTCATTTTGAATGTGATTCTAAATGTGATAATCCACAGTTCAGCACTGGTTGCTATTACGCTATTATCCATACTGGCCAGTTTACAGTAATTACATATTAAATATTTCCCTGAATATTTTAAATCTGTTAAACATATCTAAAATAGCTAGTTGCGGTGAGGAATAGTGTATGTGTATCTGCTTTATCTGTTTTATCCAAAGTGTTAGTGTGCTCAGGTTTCTGTGTGTCTAAGCTTGTGGGTAACAGTTGACATGGTGGATGTATGGCTCGTATACAATTGCAAAATCATGCCAGAAAGTATTGATTTCATTTCAGATGGATGGGTTTTTTAGATTTCTGTAAAATCCCATCTCTGCAAACACATGTATAATTAAGATCATGACTTTGTTCATTGCATATTGGGTGCTTATATATTTGAAGTTTAACATATGCAATAACATTTACAGAGCCAGGGTCAAAGTTGTGAAAACCTGATACCATAACTAACTTTGCTAAAATCTCAAATCCTTTTAAATTTCAGTAGTTGGAAATTTTTTTTTTTTAAAGCCCTTTCTTTCATCCTGAAATGTACCAAAAGGTTGGTAGCTCTAAGATCCCACAAAACTAAATTTCTGAGGATTTTCATTATCCAAACCTCAAAATAAACTTTTAAAAAATTGAATGTCTGCTTTCATTAAGGTCAAAACAATTGCATGACCCCCAGTTGGACTTCCATCATTCTTATATGGGCACATAATGTGATCTGACAGCTGCAAAAGTCAAAATATGCATGTCAACCTTATTAACCCAACACACTCAAACTTATCTAGGCAAATCTTTTTAAAGCCCATTCTCATTTTGACAAATCAGCATTTTCTGACTGCAAGTCATTTTGCTTGTTCCAGAAATAAAGTATTTTGCATAGTCATCATGAAGTTTGATTCATGGCCACCGTGCTCTGAGATCATTAAAGGAAAGTGTCTTTAAATGGAAGAATCTAAGTACCATGGCAAAGAGTGCCAGAGTTTCTTTGGTTTATTTTTAATTTGGTTTTGAAGAACTAGAAGGTTTATTTCCCCCATGAAAATCAAGGCTAGTTTTACAAATGAGAAATTCAGGATGACTTTTTCTAAAATATAATTGAACTAAGTACTCATTTAAGAATTGTATGCAGCATCTTCCCTGGATAGACCTGTGACAAAAAGGTCTCATTATCTTCACCCTATGTACAGTCCCCCCCGTAACTTCCATTTCCAATGAGGATTTAAAATATTTCTCTTGTGCCTCTTCCTGCTAAATTATAATTGAGTTTCAAAAGGACTGCAGAACTTGCCTGCTCAGAAAGCCCTAAAATAATAACAGTGAATTTTGCAGGACTTTTGAGATTTTCTCTTCTAGAATATCTTTTTAATCATTTCCCCAGCTATACAAAGACAGTGGTGAGATAAAAGAGCCAATGATTTATTTTTTAAAGCTTGCTATTCATGCTTTTTTTTTTTTCCCCGGTTTTTCTTCCATGACTATTCTTCGAGAATATGCTCTCTTTCTCCCTACAATAAATAAGACTTCTGTAAATAAGATCTGTGTCTATTGAATGAGTGGACTGTACTATATTTTGACACCATAGTAAAATCTGTCTTCAAGGAGATCAAAAAAAGGAAAGAGGGAAGACATGCCTAATGTATGCATTTGAAGTTGCTGCAAAAAAGGGAATGTAAGTAGTCATGGAAGAACACTGTATTGTATCTTCACTAAATGGCAAGGGGCTTTGAGCTATAGAAATGATCTGCTAGACCACCCAAGAGTGGTAATATATAACATATTCTCTGCCTTATGTATTCTATCAAGTCCTTAAGATGAGGATATATTTACCACACAAAAATTTAGCCACAGGAAAGACTGTTTCTATATTCATTTACTCTGTGATTCATGTATGTTGGAATAATTACTCATGTACTGAATACTGTAAACTAGAAAAGAACTGTTCAGCTGCAGTTATCTACAACCTAATAGCTAGTATAATAAGCAAAATCTAGATATCTTGAATAAACATTTAATTATAGTTAAATATCTAGAACTTTTAAACATCAATTTAAGTTCAATTACAAATTCAAGTAAGATAGCATTTTAAAAGTTACAAGACCAAAGATAAAGAGCAGTGATTTTCTTCAAAGGCTGAATCACATTTTGAAGGAGAGCGTCAGTGTTCACTGATGTTTTCTGTTATATTTACAATAACACACAAATAATGAAGACCGAATATGTCTAAAAAAATAAGCCATTCAGATGTAAAATGAAGTTTCAAAGTTTTCTGAAGGCAAAAAATAGAATTTCTTAGCATCTGTGAGTTAACCTTGTGGACACTTTTTTCACACCATGGGCTACAGAAAAAAGAGTCAAGCCCCGGAAAAGGTTGTGCTCTAACACGGTAACACAAATATTATGTTGTGAACCAAACTCATCAAGAACTCAAACCTACTAAAACCACATATGGTTGGCATTCTTTTCCGAATTAATTGAAACCAGGGTTGCAAATTCTATTATGTGGTAAGCAAAGGGGAGAACATGTTGACCCTCATTCGCAGCCCTTTGGCTCAGACACATATGGATAAACAGAAAATCAAAGTTATTGCATTTAAATTATGTAACTTCTTCCCAAATTTAAACAGCAACTTTTCAGAAACAAAGCGCTCTTCATCTTGCAGATATGTCACTCAGAAGCTCTCCTTCTGTCTACAAGGTCATGATGCCAAACAGCTGATGCTCATAGGAATAGTGTTAGCATGAATTTCTGTAGCTGCTTAACTCTCTTTGCAGGCTGACTTTTCCCTACACACAGTCCATAAAATTGCCTAATGGAGGTCCATACATATTCAGAAACTGAATGAGAGCTACAAAGAGACATGAATTATGACCGTTGTTTGTATTTTCTCTGATATTTGCATGAACTTGCTAGATCATCTGTGTCTCATTCCTATTCACTGAATCATTTTCACCTACTCTGTACTGCATTATGTTTACACAGGATCACTCTCCAGTTTATTCCTTCTTTTTTTTCTCTTTTCATTCCTGTTTTGGTTTATTTCAAGGTTTTTCCTTACTGCTCTGCCTGGACCCTCACAGCACCTTGTCTAGAGGTTTGCAAGTAGGGCTTCATTGAGAGAAGGACTGAAGGGAGCTTTCTCTTATTTTGATGGCACCAGAAATGCACTTTCTACTGAGTCTTCTTCAGCCCCCTGAGTCTGCCAGCATGGTTTCTCCTAGGGTTTCAGATTGCTACACTCAAGAGCATCCAGAGAAAAGCCCTGTATAAAAATGCCCAAGTGCTACATAGACTTAAAACTGCTCAGATCTCCAGCCAGTCTTCTGAGTAATTTGTGTTTCAGCTCACCAAGGTGATTTCTAATTGTAAAGATTCCTTCCTTTAGAAACACTGCAGTTAGGATGCTGCACAGATAAGCCTGTTCCACATTTTCTGTGTTAGAAGAGTCTTCTTGCTTTTTTTACATTTTGCTCTCTGTTGCAAATATGTCTCATCTATATTCTATGCACCACATACAACTGAAATGTGCATTAGTCTAAGTGAGATAATAAAAGCTGTCCTTGCTTTCTTCATTTTTCACTATAAAAAAAAAAGCTGCCCTTGCTTTCTTCATTTTTCACTATACTTTCCATAGAACCTCACTTGTCACAGTCTTCAGCATCCAGTTTAGATTTTTTTCTTTTCTCTTTGCATGTTTTGACTGTCTGTGCATAAAAGATCATACTAAGGAATACCTAAGAAATGTAAGACATTCTGTCTCTATGATGAAGGACATTTTCTACACAAGAATAATACTGCAAAAACTGATACTGTTTCTGCTCCCTGGGAATACTATATTACTTATATATTTTCACAACACTTCTCTTTCTTACCTTTTCTTAGACTACATGTATTATGCTCAGGTCTAGGGACAATCTTATTTCTGTGTGTCCATATACAAGTTACAAATTAATGTAACTTTTCATAATAAATGTGATTTTCACCAATGCCAGAGTTTTACATCCAGAATTTCAAATGTGTGATTGAAACTATTCCTATTAAATCAGAGAAGATACTTCAGAAAGATTCATATGCTCATAGGTTGAGATGGTTTTAAATGATCTCTTTCTTTGGTGGCAGGTACTGCCTCTGCCTTAGATTATCTCTGATATCCCAAGTTGATATTCATTTTTTTATTCGAAGTGAAATGAAGTTTCTGAATGGTCTTAATGATCTAACTTGGGAGGGAAGATTGTATCTCAACGTCAAAGGACATACAGAGGAGAACTGCTAAATAAGTTAGCAATCATGAAGTCCTCAAAAGCAAGTTTACTACTTTATATCCTCCACCTTGGCGGTTGTTTTAGACCTGCAAGAAGAGTATACAATATTCCCATAGGGAGGTAGCCATGGAAACATTACTTCTGGGTACAAGAAACCTCTGTTATCTTGTCATAGACACCACTGGGGTCCATTTCATCACTTATATCTTCATGGTCCTCTAAGACTCCTTCTGTACCAATTGTTACACTCCATCCCTCCAAAGGATTTGCCGAACTCTCAGTGATGACTGCGCAGCATGAAGGTCACTTTTGTCCTTGCCCATCCTGGCTCAGCTGTGCATCACTTAACACTGGAGGCTACTCTTCTTCTTCCTCACAAAAACTCCTAAAAGCCAAAATGTCGGATGAAAAAAAGGGAGGCAGAGACGGATTCTTGCCTTCCCGTTTCTGCTTCAGATACAGACTCTAAATCTGTACCAGAAGATTCATTGTAGCAGAAGTTGCACTGGTTCTAATTTTGTACTGTGGTGGTCTTTTTCTGTGTTTTTTCCATTCTTTTTTCCAAGCAAAGAAGGCATTTCCCCACCATATGGTTGTACAAAGTCTTAGAAATTAAACCTCAGACAGATCCTAGAAAACTATCTACCCTGGTTCTCACTGTTCCCTGCTAACTGCCTTCTTAAGCCCTCTCCTTAAAACTCCTGGGAAGGTGAGAGTTTTCTGGGACATTCAGCTTGGTCAAACATTTTACTGCACTGCCAAATAAAAGTTGTTCCTGATAACCTCTACCCTATTTTCCCAGTTCTCCTTGCCTATCCTTTCATCAGCACTTCCAATGCCATCTCTATTTTATAAACACTTCAGGGCACTTTAATTCTCTATACTTCTTCTTGCTTGAATTCACATTTAACAATAAAAAAGAAATAATAATAATAATTAATTATAATTAATGAGAGATAGCTTCAAAATGGAAAGCTGTGCAGTCCCAAATTTCTCTTGAGCTGGGATTGCAGAGTTTTGGATTTTGGTGAGTGTCCAGATCTAATAATAACAATGCTCAATGACACGATGACTTTTAAAAATGAGGTTTAAATAAATGTTTAAACCAGTAGCCACATTTGTCACTAAAACCTTCCAGTATTTCAGAGAAGATGGATTATCATGAGATGAAGTAATCCCATCAAACTGTCTGCTAATTCTATTAAAATTATGCAATTGACAAGTACTCTTTTAAGTACTGAATAACCTTTTCAGAAGTATCCCTATCAAGGAATGTTGATTTTGCACTAACTCTCAGCAGCTGGAGAATATATTACTATGTACATCTATGTAATGCTTATTTCAAGAAGGGCACAAAACTTTTCCTCTTTACTGCTAAAATCTCATTGTCTACTGAATCACTTCAACTAAATAACCAATTTCTGGTTTTGCTCCCATGTCCAATAGGTATGTATCCCCTATTTGCAAAGAGCATAACACTCCTTATATTGTCAATAAGAACAGCTGAAGAATACCCTGCATTCGATATTTATCACATGGGCTTTTCTTGTTATTGTGTGATTGTTTTTCTTTTTACCTTCTGTATTCCACTTAATAGTGAGTGCTTTAGTTAAATTGGTGAAATTTTAAGATGATCCTATGGTCATAAGGAATGGGTGAACAGGCATACATGAATACAAAACCCTTCAAATGCTCATCTTGCCTCTTTTGTCAAAGCATTGCTATTTAACTGATGTAATGTTATTTAAAATGGGTGCAAAATCTTACTAGTCCCAAAGCAATCTGAGTTTCCTATCTCTTTGCACTTGTCTAACTCACGCTACTGCCAGTGGAAGGGCAGAAAACCCTCAGACCATCAATGCACTGAAAGCCACTATGGTCTAGATCTGAGTGTGACCTTGAAAGGGGTTATTTGGAGAATACGCAATTCAGTAAGTACTTGTGATCAAAGGTTGTAATATGCCTCACTTGCATAATTTCAAAATAATTGGAATAGGTGATTTATCTTCTGCCAACTTTTAAAGGATCTTTATAAAAGTATGAAATATGTCTCAAAGTGTTAAACTGTGTCCTAAGGCTGTTAGATTTTACACATTTGCATGACTTTTTAAATCAGTTCTAAAGCTGTTGCTTTTGGTTATTTTTAATGTAGTCCACAGAACAGATACTGTTCCATTTTTACCATTCTTTCTGGTATCTACACAATGACAAGAATTGTATTTTTGACCTTTAATCTAAAGAACGTTCAGACAAGACTGAGAAAATGCACATTTGGAAATACTTCATTTAAAGATTAGGGAGAGAGGAAAAAGAGAAACAATTTTGGGGGGTGGTGGGGAGAGAGACTGAGCAAGACAGCAAACAATAAAGCATCTCTTTTGGTCTCAGTCTCCAGTCTCTGCATTCAGAGAATACAAATGTGCAAGTTGTCTCAAGCAAACATGAAAACACAGAAGACTTCTTGCATATGAATCTATAAAAAGAATTAGAAAATGCTGTTACCTCTCAGTAAAAGATAGTGGAAACAGAAAAAATATCTAATATAAGCTTTCAATTCAGAACAGTAAATATGTCACTTTTGAAAGATGAGGATGCCGAGTTAGTTTTTGCCATTGCAGTTCTCCATCAGCACTGCCCTGCTTTCTAATTCCATTTCAGGCTTGAAACAGGAATGGAGTAGAAGTATGGAGAGTCTGCTGAAAGCGCTCTGCTCTCACCCTTTCACCCTTGACTCATTTACTTGGCTCCAGTTGCACACATCTGCTTCACCAGCTCTTTCTCTGGTGCATTCTTCAATAGAACTCCCCCTGCCTGAAATTTCCTTCCTGACCCAATCCATTGTGCCCCACCCCTTATTCTTTAAAGTCTCCTCTCAAAATACTCATCTCATGAAACCTCAAAGCCCGAGTCCCCCAGTCTTCCCATTGAGTCCATCAAAGAGAGATAAAAATAACAAATGCCCCCCTGCAGATCTACTGAGATATGAAGATGAGCTGAGTGAAAGTGCTCAGTCGCATTTCCTTTTTAAACTTTCTTCTCACGCTGTTCGTCTTGTTCTGTCTATCTAGATTGATTGTTAATTGTCCTTCTGCTGTTTTATACCTAGAGTTTCCCAGAGCAGGGTCTTCCTTTTAATAAATGGAGTTCATAAAATATATAGCCTCCTCTTGGCATAGAGAGAATTTGTATTCAAATTCTTATCAATTACTCAATACCAAATATGACTGAAAAAGCTCATGAAGGACTATCTCTTCAAATTTACTATCACAATTTATCTAACTGTGAAAGGCAGATAAGCTTTCTGAATTTTCGGATGCTTCTTGAGACAAAGGTCTATATTCATCAGATGCTTGGAGACTCAAAGCAACCATAAAACCCAACTTTTTCTGGCCAGGGAAACAGTTTTACAGCTGTTTTCTATTGTCGGAATGAGTCAAACAATATGGGTGGACCTGGTCCCAAATCTTCTGAGATCCACCAATCACCTCCTTTCACCTAGACAGCTGCAGATTCAATCAGTTGCACTCTGACTTCTGAAAATTTAAAACCATTATTTAAGTCTAGCAAGTCTCAGCTTGAATCACCTCTTTTATGCTCTTTTTTCAGGATAGCATTCACCTCTGTGCATATGTGAAACATAGGGCTGATTCACAAAGGCTGTCCTGCTTACACAGTAGAAAGTTTCAGTAAGGCAGAAGTGAGGAAAAGGCCTTCTGCTGACCATTTGCAAGGTAACAAGTTCATTCTTTGTTAGCCCACGATTTGGTTCCAAATATATACAGAACAGAAGCTGGAGTCAGATAAAGGTCATTGCACTATGATTTTGTTTGAAGATGGATTTTACTTTACGATTTTGAATAACTTTGTTCCCTCTACACTTGACGCAGTTAGATCTGTCTGTAGTTACATGTCTCATGTGATTATGTCATAAGTCCCTCAGGCCATTTTTGATGACAAAAAGTGATTTTTTTATTTGGTTTAAAAAGTGTTTTTCTCTGATTATATGCCAAAGAATATACAAAATATACAAGCAAAACATGGGACTGACCATTTGCAAAAGGAAAAAATAGAATAATTTCTTTAACCATTTCATTGATTCTTCCATTCTTTTTTTCCACTGGAATTTGTCTTCCATAATAAGGCAATGCAAAAAGTAATCAGAGAAAACCAAATCTTTTGAACTGATAAAGTCTTTGAGCTAAGTGTTAAATCACTTATTTTTCTGATGAGCTCTTGTGCCATATTGCAAGTGTGGGGCAGTGGAGAGGTCTCAGCAGCATGGTTCCTGCTGATCTCTTTATAAAATCCTCCCTCCTCAGTTGGAGTTCTGATCTTTGTACTTGCAACTCAAAAGACTGGTGGGCCTGACCACTTCCCCATAGCTTGTCTGCAACCACAGCTAATGCTCATCCTACCAGTTCCAGGTCTTAGTAAGGCAGGCAGGATGTGTTTTTACAGCCTTCTGTTTTCTTCACCACGAAAGCTCAATATTCACACAAGAATTTTATTTAAAACAGTAATCTCAGGCTGTATTTTTGGTACCTTTCTCCTTCCACTTTGCTCAGTCCTCTTTAAATCTATCCCAGCCCCGTTCTCATGGGGACACTAATACAAACATAAAATGATGATAAAATCAAGGATGCAAGCAAAATGTAGCTCTTGACCAGATTAGACTGCCACATACTAGAGAAAACCATGTGGATGTCAGACAAAGTGAAGTGATCACAGCTCCAGTTTGCTGTTGATCTTAGGCCAAATATTTTGCAGGCAAATTCTGACATTGCCCAGAAGGCCAAGTTTCTTATATAACAAAGTAATTGGCCTGCCTGGAGCTGTCGTTCTGTCACATCTATCTTTAGAAACTGATGAATTTATTTAGTAATTCAAGACACCAGTTTTAAGAGGAAGCGGTTTACCACCATGGGCCAACTGCTGCAGCCTGTTGACTAGCTGGGCTACACAGTGTCTCTGGCAAGCTTGCCTGACTTGGTGCTCTGCAAAGCTGGTTTTCAGAGGAATCTATCCAAGCCAAAGGTAAGAGCAATGGAAAAATGGGAGCAGCAAACATCTTGTGCAACTGACCTGCTGGTTTATGTTCCACAAAGTATAAAAAAGAAACCCACTCTTTCATTATAATACAGTGTGCAAAGAAAGACAGGGGGTCCCATATTCTCATCTAAACCATTTGGGTTTTAATTACCTTTGCATGAAGCATGTATCTCCCACACTGGGTTGCATTACCATACAAAAGGAACCTCTTTAAAAGCACCTGCTGATCAGGTTCATTTTATTCAGAATAAGAAGCTTGATTCAAGACAAACTCCTTGTTTCATTTGGCTTGCAATAGCATTATTGACCATTTTGTGCAGCCAAATGGACTGCAACTTACTGCTGCATGTGTGTGCAAAAGGGTATCTGTATGTAAAGCCTGCCAGTCCACTGACAGGTGGGTAACTTGTTTCCCTTTTCATGCCTGGGTAAGCCTGTTTTCCTTGTGTAGGAAGAAGATAGACATTCTGGTGATCTGAACAGACTGGAAGTCCTGGACTGGGTGCAACAGCTCAGAAACCCTTCATATCCTGCTCTCCAGGGACCAAATCTGAGTGTCTCAGGTGGCAGGATTGTACTCTGTGTGTCCCACTTCAGGGCCAGTGCTCTAGTGGCTTCTTTGCAGCATTGAAGAAGCTATTACATGACACTGGATCATTCTCTTTTTCTGAGAGCTGTGGAGATAAGAGATAGTGAGGTTACTGTGATGTGTTCCTTAACATCCCTGTGAAGTTTATCCTGGTATTTCAAGACTGGGTAGGGTAAATGGAAATTTAAATTCTTAGGTGTAAGTATAAAACAATTTGGGTTATTTGCCTTATTTTTCCATTATATTTTTTCAAGTGATTCTATACCATCCAGAGAGCAAATATACGGCTAGTATAAGACTTACATCTCTGACAAGGCAATGACATTTATTTCCTATCCTGCTTTCAAATCCTAGTTACAATAACATCAATGATGCTATGAACTTTAAGTTTCACTGATGTGAGAAAGATTAGTAGCACAGCTATTTGTTTTATTTGGCAACCTCTTTGCCTAGTTAGACCTAGCTTGCAGCTGAAGGAAAACTGGTGGTAAAGTAACTTTTCAGGTGTGTGAAAACCAATCTTTTCCAAATTTCACTTTACCAAATTTAACCAAAACCTAAAATGTTTCACGATTTCCTAGGAACCAGAAGTTCTGAAAACTCTTTTGTTCCTAAGACATATGATGCTTTCCAGATTAAATATTTTCCCAGAACCTACATCTGCTCAACAAAATTGCCATTTTCTTCATTTTCCTTGATGCTAGAGAAAGCTGGTTCTATTGAACAGCTGCCTGCAACTCCAAGGTTTGTGGCCTACTTTACAGCCAAGGATTCCTGGGGTTTTCTGCTCCTGGTGCCAAGAAGGGAAGAGCTAGCTGACATTGAGCTGATGACCTTGGACTCCCCAGCTTAGGAGCAGGCTGCCCCAAATGTCAAAATTCCAAATTAAATCCTGGGCTGCATTTGGTAAAGGGTTTGTGTCAGAAACCTTTCGGGCTGAACACAACCATCGTTTCTGTTGGAAAATGTGATTCATAACACTAACTGAGAACAGCATGGGGCTGTCCTACTCTAGGGTAAATTCCGGGAGTTCAGAAGAAATCCCTGTAAATAGGTTATAGAGAAGAGCAAATAATTTCTTCCATATCTGTGCCCATGAAACTGGGAGGATCATGCCCAGGGCACATACTAAAAGACAGGCTGCCTGTGGAATGATGATAAGAGACTGTTTTCTGGCTTCTATCACATGCCATGATCAGTACTATAAAAGTGATGCACAGAATACATGGCAAGTTTCCACATTTGCTGAAGCCGGGCACTGCTTGTTTCTTCACTGTCCCTTTCAGTGACGGTAGGATTCAGCCATAGTTGTGGCAGCACCCTCTGCAAAATTTCCATTGGGAAAGGTGAAGTTTTGTGCTTTCCCCTTTTGGAGTTACCCTCACAATAGCCAGGCTTAACAGGGTCCCTGATCTCTAAACATCTAGGAAATGCAAAGATGTTGCTGTTGACACTGTTCCAAATCAATTTTAGAATTCATTATGATTTTTTAAATCTGAGCATTCATAAGTATAAACAACCTTACTTGGAAAAAAAGAATGTTTATATGTCATTAATATTATCTTTAGCTAGTTTTGTAATTGCCAGAACCTACTGGAACCATTAAGGTTATATCTTTTTATTAGACTATATGTGTGTATACTTACATATATATTGTGGTGTCTCTCTCCTGCACTCTTCATATGTATGTGTGTGCATATGCTTATTTGGAAAAGTACATAAATTTTAAGAAAGCAGTCCTTGCCTCATACACCCTGTAGTCTGTTGGAATGTCTGTTGGTGAGACAGAACTTCGGTATATTTGGGACCAGATGCAGTGGTTATTTGGATGTGTATGTATTCCTGTGTGCACCTTCCGTCTGTGGCTCCATTACTGAGACTGCGTGCATGATACCATGCGGCGCTAATGGTGATTAGGAAGCCCCTGTCAACCTTTGCTTCTCTTTCAGATCTAGGCCTGAAGGTGATGGGGAAGTGGTCATAAACTGAAATAGCCACAGGTACTATTGTGACCCTTAGAAAGCATGATGTTGAATTTTCAATGGATATTTTCTTCTGTTTTGCAAACACAATTTGTGCTTGTAATGTCTGAGATGTATTTGAACAAATGGGTAAAGGGGTTAAGTATCCCCTACCTCCATCTTGGAAGCTTCAGGTTCAATAACTAATCCTTCTTCAGGTACGGTCTTGAAATACCTAGTAATATTTACTTTTTAAAGACAGAGCACTAACAATATAATTTCAAATGTCCTCAAAATTCACTGGTAGTCACTTAAGATCTCCATTAATATAGTTAATGGAGACTAGAGCAGCAGAGGGGTTCATCCTGCAACATCTCTTTGACCATTAAAATTGGGCACCTGATTTTGTTCCTTTGGTGACATAGTACCAGAGGGAAAAGGAAAAATGAGGAGGGAAAATATGTATCTTGACTTCGTCCTAAGATGGAGCTGGTAAACATTGAGAGTCCCATCATTCAGTTATAGCCAGAGGTGCCAAAATCCTCCTTTTACTGAGATGGAGAGGCTGGGTGTGGGGCAAAAGGGAAAAGGAGGATAAGGCAAGGCTTCATTCAGGAACATTTCAGGTTGTCTTAAAAGATACAGAAAAATGAAGAGTTCATTTTTTGCAGATCATGTTAAAATTACTTTTAACATTACTTCTTTTATAATGACCCTTCTGGAAGGGTGAAACATGTATTCTTACAAGCTTCCTTTATTCAACTTAAAACATGCATGCTGAGTTGTTTTTGGCTTTTATACTTGAGAAATAAAAAGGAGCAGGATTTTAGGAGAAAGTGTATTTCTGAAGCATTATTTATTAAAATGTCTATAAAGAATTTCATGGCCTTCATAAACAGATGAAAGTGAAACAGCTCACAGTTTGACCTTCCAACCTTTCCTGGCGCATCAGTAGGTGATACTGCAAAACCTGGAGCTGTCTGTTTCTGGCTGGAGCTGCATTATGGTAGATTTGCACTATAATTTGCCTACTTGCTATCCCTCACACTAATAATGATTTGCCCAATAGTCTCAGTAAGGCTATCAAGGGTCATGTGTGCCAGGACAGCCAACTGTGAAGCTCACTGCCTCTCAAACTTGCTTAGCAAAAAATAATTTATTAAAAGAAAAACAAACTAAAAAAAAAAAGACAAGCAATGAGACAGGCAGTGAAACTGGGGTTCCTGCAGCAGTCTGGATGGAGAACATGATGACAACGTATTGGCAGATTTGTGAGATGTGAGCTGAAAAAGAAGCAGAACCCTTCCCACTCACTCCAACCCCATAATCAAACAGAAAACACAAGAGTGTTAGTGCTTATCCCTGAAGAGCTGGAGACATTGTCAGACATATTCTGCGCTCCCACATAAGTGGAGACATAAAGCTGGGTGGTACCTACACCCACACTTTAAGGAATTGTTTTGATGATGCTGGCCCTTGATGCTTGTAGGGCTTGGACAGAGAAGAGATGGGTCTACTTTTGAGATTATCCCTGGAAGTGTACACCCAGGTATGTCCTAGGTCCAGATCTGTTAAAAAGGAACACTTCTGGTCCAGGAGGCCTGTATAGAAAGGGCTGTATAGAAAACTTGGTCTAGCATGTTCCCACGTTGATGGCAACAGTGAGAAACAGAGGGAAAATATATACACTGTTCAGATATAAACCATGAAGACTTGCCACCGGTTCTAGGTTTATATATCATTGAGCAGAGTGATTTCTCAAAAAGTTGGAAACTGAAAATTTTGCTTGACTGTCTAAAACAATATTATTAAACTTGGATTTTCTAGAAGTTCAGATAAGATTTCTGGAGTTATTTTATCAGTGTGGAATCTACAAAGCTTTTCCTTGCATGACCATGAGTCAACAGTATAATTATTATAGCCAGACATATAGGCTCAGGAAATACGTTCAGCCAAAACCAGAGATGGTTATAACCAGGAGTGAAATTATCATGATATTTTGTGTGCTTTTCAGCCAGTGAGAAGAGGAAATCGAGACAACAGCATCCCCTTGTTCTAAGATGAGAGTATTAAATACACATCACAAATCTATAGTGTAGCTCAATAATCTTAATGTTTCAGAAACACTAGATTTGATGAATCTGAAGTGTAGCTAATGGACAAATTTCATACCAATAAAATCTCCACTTCTGTCTGTATATGCATATATTAATTACCAATAATTAATATGCCAATTAACCTCTTAGAGTTCAGTGAAAGTCAGAATTCTTTTATATTTAGATCATGTCTGACAATTTCTTTTACAGAAGACATGAAAACCCACAGAAATTATAGTATCACAATGCTGGTCTTGCTTTAATGTCTAGGACAAGACCAGGGTCCAGGGAGAAAAGAACAGTCTACCAAGAGCAAGGTGATCACACAACTCCCTCCTTTCATGGCTATTGCTACTAGAGGTGAAACAAGGGAATCAATTGTGTATTTTGGCAAGTCCAAGTGATTCTCTGTGCATTACATCCCCAAAAATAAACACACACACATTAAGACTGCCAATCTCCATATGAAGCCCAGTCAGTGGGATCTGAAGTGGAAAGAATAAACACAGTTACAGAATCCAGTCTTTGACCCCAGGAACGGTTGGAGTTTCTGGCTCAGATCCCACAGGCACCTGATGCTAACCAACCTTACTATGTCTTTTAAAACATCAGAAGGTATTCTGATTTGAACTGAATGTGTTTATGTGCTTTTTGCCCACCTCTTTTTCACAAGCACAGCAGCCTAGTGCACTTTGTCAGCCTTGCATAGAAGGTGCAAAGTTCATGCTCAGACTCCATGCTTCCCGCTGATAATTCTCCACTATATTGCATAACTCTACCCAGAGTTTTAAAGCATGTCCCTTATTTGGAGAACCTCCAGTATGAATAAGAGAGAGAGAAAAAACATGAAGCTGGAGAAAGAATACCAGGGCAAGACAGGAAGCACAAGGGATGGTTGATAAAAGAGACTGTTAGCTAGAGAAGGCAAAGGAGCAGGTAATCAGACACTGCATGCTTGGATTGCTAAATGTGCCAGGTGGCCACAAACACCAGGTTTTTGGCTTGGCCACTGCAGAGATAAGGCCAGCTGCAAAGCTTGGATCCTGATCAAATGTTTGCAATTTAAACACTCTGAGAGCTGGGGTTATTTGGCATGGCCCCATGTCTAGTTTATATTAATGTTTATTGCCCCTTGGCCATTTGGAAGCTGACGTTCATAATTCACACTTCAGCAATGCATGTTTGACTGTCCTGATGGCAGACTACAAATCCAACTCTTCTATACAGCAGTACTTCTTTTAGCTGTGTGGAGCTGCCTTGCATGTGGCTTACATATTACATCTAACAAGGGCTGAATGACAACTTCATGGCTTACTGTTAGAAGTTTAGCCAAAAAAGCACAAAAAGCATGTCTCCTGCTAGGGCTTTCATCTTTCATATTCACTCAACACTGTTTGCAGCAACTGTTTGGGTGAGAAGATCAGTGTCCTCTTTGCTTGCCTTCTTTTCCAGAAGCCTCATTTGGCAGGCCTCTCACCTACAGCTGTTTCACTGGTTTCTTGGTCACACAACTTGGAGGTTTAAGTAGGCTCTGAACTGACGTCTCTGTTCTTAAATCTGGCTTAGACCTATTCTGTGATCTTGAAACCTTCACCTTAATGGTACTCAAAGATTAGCATAGATTCATCATCAACTTCATGCTGGTCAAAGGACAAGATCAAGAACAAGAGAGAACAATATGGAGTCATGCTCCTTGGAGCAGAAAGAGCATTATAATGAACAAACTTATTTCTTAGACTTCAGAAGATAAAGAATTCAGCCCAAGATCTTCCTGTTTCATTTCACTCCTCTGGTAAAAAGTGTATTTTATTAACTAGTCTTTTACGTCTAAGTCAGCTCTGTTCTTTCAAGCTGGGGGGAAAAAAAATAAAAAAGTCAGCAAAAGATGTATTTCACAGAGTCTATTTCTGGAAGCATGTTGGATACTTAACAAGTTCATCTTCTGTGAGCAGCCATTTCATGTATCAGACCGTAACGATTGCTTGGGTTCAGACTGCAGCACACATTTGCACTCTCTGTTAGATCCCCTTCCTTGATGCGGAGAAGTCAGAGTAAATGTTATCTTAATAATACTTTCTTCTTCTTTCCACTCCTCATCTGTTTTGAGTATTTCCCTGTCTTCCCTCCCGCCACTTATAGTATGTCGTACTGAGCACTGATGGGTGTCTTGACAGACAGTGAAAAGTGAAGGAAGCAGTAATGCTAAAGAATACTGTTTTCTCTAGTGTTTCTAAGTCATCCCTGGGGATCACTTCACTTTTAAAAATATGAGGTGTAGTAGCCTGGGCAGTGCAACCTAAACTTACCTTAGTAGCTCCTCTATTTATATTACATATGAGCCAAACTTGGACCATTTCTGACCTCAAAGTCTACCTTAATGATGCTATACACTGTGTGAGGTACTCATCATCCAATTTGTGCTGCCTCAGCAGTATCAATTTCTCCTTTAAGCCAAAAAACACCCCCAACCAAGCCCAATTCAGTTGAACTGACTTTACAATAATGAAGTTTTTCTAGATATGACTTCAAACACAAGGTAACTGCATCTCCGGATCCAGAGGGCAGGATCTAAATAACCTTTTATTGCTCTGTTGACTCAGGTTGTCAGGAAAGAGCACTTCCTCTGATCAATTTATACAGCCTATTGAGTTTTCATTTCTAAAAAAGAGAGGCACAGAGTCTCGATTTTCCTCTTTCTTGCCCCCTGTGGGGCTGCCCACCCTGAGCATGGCTGGCATAAAGTCCTCTTGGATCGTGCTCATGCTTCACACCTAAACATCCATGCAAAAATAACCACACAAGGTTAAAACCAATTTTCCACTCATGGAAGTAAACCAGCAGGTGAGAGAGACAACTAAACCTTCATGGTAAATCCCAGCTGAGCAGCCCTCAGTGAAATATTTCTGACTCCTTTTTTTAACCTGAAGCCTCAGCCCCAGAGCTGCCCAGCATATATATTTGTTTTGCAGTGCTCACTACCTTCCTACCCCCTCTCTCCATCTGTGCCATGGTCTTGCGCAGCACAGCTGAGGGCAGCTGAGGGAAATGTCACTGTGAGGCATTTTCCTACTCTGATTACTACAGCTCTTCCCTGGCCACAGGCCAGAACAGGCTCTGGCATAGTTTAAGGTTGTCTTAAAATACTCGAGGATATGACTTGTGTTAGCTAGCTGGTGGAGCAGACAAGCACTGCCATCAGCCTGCATCCCAGGCACCAGCCTCAGGAGCCTTCAGGTCCCTCCAGGTACCCGTCAGGATAAGGACAAAAATGTGATGTGCAGGGTGAGCTAACCTGGCTTCACATCACCCTCTGGTGGCACTTCCTCGGGCTGAGGAGACTCTGCTACCCCCAAGGTCCGCTCAGCCTTGCACTGTCCCTGCAGCACAGAAACATTCCAAAATGAAGCACAGGGCACATCAGTGTCTTTGGGATTTTTGGAGTAATGACCCTTAAGTACAGAGTAGAATGAGACTCCAGATAGTATTAATTAGAGAAGGCAATGGCTTGTAACTTTGCACCTTTATATTCACTATTTAAATTCAGCATCTCTTTCCATGCCATTTTCTGCAGCACATTTTCTCCACACCTGGAGACAGCCCTGCTGCAGTGAGTGTCCACAGATTGGACCACAGTAAGGTTTGGGTTTAACCTTTAACGACAAGAAATGCAACGTCCTGAGAAAGGAAAAATGACTAGATAATTACCCTTGTTTAAATATAGCTCCTTGTGGAGAGGAGCCCTGTCTCTCACTTGATTGTGAATCTTAGTTACAGAAAAACATTGCTCTCCAACATAGCCTTGAGAGTTACATGGTGCTGTTTTCATTCAGCTCAGCTGAGGCCAGAGATAATTTGTACACACTGAATACAAACTGCATCATGCTAATGAATTTATAATAGTCAAAAGTACTCTATTCATAAAAGGTTTAAAAGGCAAAATGCATAATATTAATATATTTTAAAGAAAATGTGTCAAGAATCTTGTAAACTGGAGTTAATTGAATATAACAATGCAGAGAGTTTTAGAAGGATGCTTTCAGCAGTATTTATAAGAAATGAAAATTTTAATATTTATGTTATCAAAGCAATTCTTTACAATCCTGTACAATGTACAGTCATTAGTGTCTGCTTTGCTAAGATGCTAAGCAATAAGTAGAATTATAATTTCCCTGTTTCTGTCACAATGTTCACCTAGTTTGCATACAAAAGGATGAGGCCCTTCAGTAGAACAGACTTTCTGAGTACTCATTAAACCCAATTAATAGTAAATTGGATTGTTGTTTTGTCATCAGCCACACCTTGTAATCTCAAAACCTCCTAATTTGTATGTGATCTCATAATCTCTCTCTGTTATCATGTACAAATTAATGATGTGTATTGCTTAGTCAGTGTTTCAGCAGACTTTTTTTCAATTTAGGAACTAAAATTAAAATTCTTTTATTTACTGTTATTATAACTAAATTTTAAAGACTATGAGTATTGTGACATTTTATGTTATTTTCCTGGTCTTATCTTTCTATATCATGAATAGACTTCTAGATAAAGGCCTAGTCTTGTCTTCAGTGACATTGGTGGCAAAATTTACCCTGGTATTGGTAAGAACCCATAAAGTGTAGGGAGAAACATTGGTAAGAGCCACAAAAGAACAAAAGTATTCTCCCCCATAGGAAAATAGGGACGGAGAAAGTAGGAAAACAATGAAATAAAAATTCTGTGTGGCTGACCCTATTTACTTACTAGGAAACTACATTACCGTCATAAAACCTCAAAGCAGTTTCTAACTTTAAGCAAACATGCACATGTCTGCACACAGACACAACCCCACAGAAGGCAGCCGAGTTGTGAACAATATCTGTTTCAGATTAACAATCCCTCCTCTTTGCCCTTGCTGATAATCTTTATTGCTGTTGTATATTCATAAACAAGTAAATTAGGTTCTTTAGTCCTCTAACACATCAGATGTCAACCTTTGGTAAGGCTGTTTTAATTCATCACTTCCTTTCCTGATTATAACTTCCAGTATAAAAAGCCTATCTTCACTTTTTTTCCATAGACAAAATGGGACAAATGGGTAAAGTTTTATTAATAACTGTTTGTTTGCTTGCTTGCTTTTTTTCCCAAGACTATCTTCATTTGTTTAAACAGTAAAGATTCTGTAGTTGTAACAAATATGAGTCTGAATTAGAGTCTATGTCTCCTACAGCAAGCTCTCACTGAAACTCAAGTTTTCAACTCATTTTGAGCTTTTGGTGGAATCGATGATGCTCTAATTCATGATGCAACCAGAACTGTAAGAACTGCCAAAGAGGAGAGAAAGCATAGTATTCTATCAATTTTAGATGTATTAGCCCATACCATTTTACCTAAACTTCCCCTACAATATTCTTTTATTCATATTGCTAGGGTATTTGACCATTGAAATGAAGAGTTGCTGTCCATTCTGTATGTCATTAGGTAACTTTGACATAAGATCCATTATTTTCATGTGAAGATGTCCACCTCTTGAGTGTTTTGGGTTTGGGTTTGTTTTTTTTTCTTGTTAAAGTAAAAAGCATTTTCTGAATAGATGTGTCTGCATTGAGTGAATTATTTTCCTCAGAAACCTCTCTACTATCTGCCCATGGCTGAGACATGTCTACCTTTGATTACAACCCAACATAATATTTCAAGTGATCTATTTTTAATAGGGACAGTAAATAAATGCTCTTGAATTTCCTGAGCATCTTATATTGGCACGTTTTTAATGAAATTATGTCACTATAGCCATATCTCAGAGCTCACTCAAAAGAGACCCATTTCCTGTTCAGATTATAGATCACCCACACAGAGAGGAAAAAGATGCAGCAACTCTTAAAACATTGGCAATAGTGGACAAGCCAGGGGAGCAGAGGTAAATTGGTCCCAGGGAAGCAGCTCTGTGTGACTTTGTACAGCCTGGAGAAACCCTAAGCCTAAGACATTGTGGTAACTCATGAAGCCCACAAAGGTTTGAAGAGGCTTTGTTCTTAGCCTCTTTGAATGAGAGGACTTTTCTCAGCAGTTATAGCTTATCTTAATGTTCCTGGCACCCCTTTTTTATGCATTGTAGCAGAATAGCTTCTGGTCAGCCAGTTCATTACATCCCCAGAAAGGTGAAAGCCAGGAAGAATGCACAAGTGTAAATCAGAGAAGCTGAACTAAAGCCCTAAGTTTGCAAAAGACTTGGCACTGATCACAGACTGAGTGGGTGGACAGCATCTCTCTTTATGCACCAGGAACATGGAGTAATGATTAGGCTTCTGTTTTCTGCACTTGCTTATGCTGGCTTATTGGTACTGAACATGTGCTAAAATACTATGGCACTTTACCCACAGTCAGTCTCCACATCGTGCTACAGAGGGCAGGTAACCTGAAATCACCCAGAGGAGTGCACAACCAGTGCTGAATTAAAATAAAAACTTAAGAGATTATTCTCTTTCTCTCTCTTTTGATAGTAGCAGAAATATTTGAAACAGCACAGATTATTAAAGAAGTGGTTGATATTATAAAGACAACTGAGCATCTGCTTAGTAATAAATTCTACACAGGCTATTCGGAAAAGGCTTTTATTTTAAAATGAATCTTCAAATAGAGCTGGAAAGAAGTTTGACACTACTGCCTCCCTTGAACTTTGGGCTGAGCCAGAGGTCTAAACAACTCCCCAAATTATGGGCTACAAAGCCAAGAGGTGTCTATTTTCTAACCTCCACTCTTTCTGACTGTGGCTAAAGTCCCACAAAACCCATCATGATTTTTCAGCACAGTGGAAAGGTAGTAGCAGATTCAGAACCCCAGGAATGGGTTTGTGAATTACCTTCGTGGCACCTTCCAAATTTTCAGGTAATTTCTCCAAAGCTGGAATTCACCATATTCCTAAAACTGACCAAGACCATTTGGTACTGGTTACCAACCATGCCCATGGCATCCCACAAACAGCTGGGATGTTTGGCCACAGTAGGACTTATTTGTCCCCATGTAGCTCCCAATGTTATTCTGGGATGCCATGACAGTAACATATTTAACAATGTGGTTAACTTGAAACGTACGGAGCTCTTGACCTTGCTAGCTTCAGCCATGTTCGCTGGAGGCAGTGCTGCATCTCCATTATGGATAGGACATCACTATGCCATGGTATGAACTGATTCTTCTTTCTCAGCTGGGCTCTACTCTCTGTTCTTGAATCCTGCACACTGTAAATGTATGCAGCCCTGCTAACATTGTGGATTCAATTATCACAACAGGTACAGCTTTCCTGGTACAACACTGTGGTCTTAGCTGTGCTCATTTTAATAAGTCTGTGAAGGTAAAGTGGTTGTGAAGAGAAAAAGGGAACTGGCATTTTTTTCTGTTTAAATCATATGCACCTCAGCATACCTACTTACTGGTAGAAAATATCCTTCTTAAAAATGTAAATAGTTGAATCCAAACAACATTTTGAGAGACTTTCAGTCAGAAAACTAATAGCTATTTGTACACAGAAGGAATTAATCTTGCTTTCTGTGAAGCTTTGTCTTATAAGTGGTCAGCTCTGGCATGCATGGAACACAAACCCAGCTGAAGCTAAGTCTGTGTTTCAGGCATTTGGAGGGGCCCTTTTCCCATGTGGCTGTTCTAGTGCCTAATGGTGTGAGACACCACTCTGCAGCTTTTCCCACAGTATGGGCATTTACAGCATCTCTCTCCTCTACCCATTTGTCTATTTTCATGACATTTGTAACTTAATTATCTGGGAGAGCTTTAGCCCTCTGTCACATTTGGCTGAAATCTGCCACTGGGTCAAAAAAAAAAATAAAGAAGAGACAGACATGCAGGCAAGCCCACACCCCTATAAATAAGCCTTATTCCCTTACGATACAAATTAAAAAACAACAGTAATGCTGCCGACAACAGCAAAACCACAGAATGAAAAAGATCACACACTTTCTAAAGCAATCCACATGATTCTTAAGGGAAGAAGGGGGAAGCCACATTAAGAGGCACAGTCCCATCATCAGGACTGCTGGTGGTGAAGCCCCAGCCATAAGGTACCAGGGCATCCTATCTGGGAAGTGTAGGGGAGAGGGACATGTGAGAGCAGCTCTATGTGACCTGTGAGTCCAGGGCTTCAGACAAGGAGAGCAATTTTGGCAGCCTGTCTTTTCCTCTGGTAGCCCCTTTCCAGGCTCACACCAGCTGTTGGTCTGGGCTTTCTCTGTCTCCAAGCTCTCTCCTCACCATCCACTGAGCCCTACCAAGGTCACCCCGCTCTCCCTATGCACCCACAGGGAGAAGTCTTCTCCCAGACTGGCTTTTCCCTCAAAAGCCCCATTCCAGCCCCTCTTCATATGCAGTGATGTGTTGTGCCAATGCCCCACAGGAGAAGACACTGGGATGGTGGCTTTCATAGATAACCCCAGAGCTTATGTGAAAGTAGCACATACATACATCAGGAAATCTACAGGTTGCTCTGCTACATAATTTTCTAAGGTGATGCATATGTGCTGAGCATTTCCCTCCCTCTCCTCAGACTATGTTCTGAACAGAAAAAAATATTTTTAGATATTATTTCTTTAAAAATGTCCCTTTCCATCATTGACTGCTTAGGCAAAACAAAGCTGAGAGTTGTTCGACACAAAATGCTTATTAGCTACTTTAATCTAGCTGATATAAGAGCTTAACTTAAGAGGTTAACATATATTTTCCTCCTAGTTTTTAGGAAAATAATTCCACATATGTATTTTACCTTTCCTTTTATGTCTTTCACCCATGCAGCACAACTGTTGTCTGCAGCTTTCCTGTTGCAGGAAGTGAGAGCCTTGGATTAGCACAAAGAAAAATAAACCAACACCCACTAGCTACAGTATAAGTGTAAATTACCATGTGGATAGTTGAAAACTCAACAGTTATGCCAATTAAAATACTAATGAAGGATCATAGCTGGGTTTGGTTTTTTTTTTAATATTAAAAAGGAAGAAATTCTGAAGCACATGATTACTGTATAATATGCATCTCTTAAAGATCTGTTTGTAACTTGTTTGGTGCTTGACATCACATACTTTTGAATATTGGTTTGGATTTTACCCTTTGATCTTTCTGAGAGGCAGAACAAAAGATGAAAGCACAGGGAAGAAAAAGTATGAGGCAGCCTAGCTTCCCTGAAGTGATAGATTGAGTGGGTGGTAGCCATTTGTCAAGGAAGTTCATCTGGTAAATTCACAACTAACTTCATGTCAAAGGGAGTAACTGCATTTCGGCTCCATGTTAGCCAGGCAGATCAGCATTTCAGAGATACCTGGACTGCAGTAATATTTCACAGTTCTCATAGTTTCTTATGTGGGAGGACTATTTTGAAGAGTTTACCTTCCTGCAAATGCACTAGATGGGCTGGAAGGGAAATAGGAAGGAAATAATGACAAAGGACTTTATAGGCTGATTTTGTCCCTAAGGCTTATATTTATAAAATAAATAATATAAAACAAATATGAGAAAAAACAATTTTACTGTTGCTCTACATTTACTTATTTCTAGTCTGAGCTGATAATAGCAGATATGCAGACTTTCCTTCTTCAGCTGGTGATGTGCTCTCTGATCAATATTAAATATTGATGTATTATCAGTGTGCCCTGAATAGTGGTGACCAGCTATGCTGGGACTCCTCAGGTTCAGGCATGCTCTCCATTAATTGTCAAATGCCAGAGTTTTTCTGGTCACAAACTTTCTTTTTTATCTTAGATGACTGCATTATTAACTCTCAATGCAGACTATTGCATCTTACATGGGCATATATCCTCTTTGAGTATTAAAGAGCAAAGGAGGCTCTGTAAGGGTGGTTCAGACCTCTGGCTGTAAGTACCACTGCAGCCACTGAATGTTTTGTTGCTAGTTAGTGATCTTGAAATAGTTCTTCACTGAAGTTAGGTGAAAATAGAAAGCAGATTACTTACACTTCCAAAATCCAAAAAAGATAACCAAATGCAAACACACAGAGTACATAGATGTAGATGACAGAAACAAAAGCAAGCTGCACTTAATCTATTTGCACTAAGAATAAATTTAAAAGATTGCTCTTTACTCCTGTGTATCCATCTGACAGGCTACAGATGTTTACCTAGCCCATTTGGGAAGGAAATACATCCTCTTGCGTACCTGTATCTTGCACAACAGCCTCAGAGTGCATTCAGTTTTGGCACCATTTGCTGGCTTTATTTTGGGTTCCTGTCTTGGTAGCCCAGTCTTTTCCACAGACTGGACACTATATCTCATAGTTATTCTCAATATAAACACATAAACAAAATCACTGCATGCACCATATTTCTGGCTCTTCACTGAAACAGTATGTGTTGATTTTACAGTGACACTGGATTCGGGGTGATGGAATCCTACTCTTCTCGGTAAGTGAAATCATGATAATGACTCACTAAAAATATCAGCTTTTGTCTCTCAAGAATGCCTTGATTCTATGATTCAGTTAGATGGTACCTATGTTTGCAAATGACTCAATCTGTGTGCAAAAACTGTATACAAAAATGAAGCAAAGTCCCTGCTGCCAAGAAAAATGGATGGTTTGGCCACAAGGTTTACAGCAACTATTTGAGAAGCAAGTATCAAAGTATGTTCATGATTATCTAAAGCCCACCTGTGGCAAGAAGTGAGATTAACCTGGGGAGTGTGGAGAGGAAGAAGACAGAAAAAAAGTTAAACGAGTAACTTAAAAAATTGATATATATGAGGGAGTAAATAAGACAGCAACAGTGACAGTGGCAGAATTATCAACAAATTGAAAGACAATCTGTGAGTTACATAAAGGAAATACTCAGTTACATGGCATTGAAAAAAAAAACAGGACTGAATCTTCAGCACTCTACTTAGGACAAGCTTACTAACCTTGTAGGACATCATCTTATATCCGCTGAGGATCTGTCCCTGAAAGTGATGGAAAGCAAAGTGTTAATATAGTGAAATGTAGCTTTCAACGTAAAAAATTGATTAATTTTTTTTCCATGGTGTAGGGGAAAGAAATACTCTAAGAAGAATAGGTGGTTTGATAGAAAGAATCATAGAAAGGCCTGGGTTGGAAGGGACCTTAAAGATCATCTAGTTCCATCCCCCTTGCCATGGGCAGGGATACCATCCACTAGACCAGATTCCTGAAAGCCCCATCCAACAAGCAAGAGTAAAAAACCCCAAGAAAGAGGTGGTTTGATTTTGAGAAAAAGCTGTACTTAGGGTATTTTTCCATAAATATATCATGTTCTTACAATAAAATTGAGAAAATCTATCTTACATTGAAATCAAATTGACTAATTATTTAAAAATACTAAAGGCACAGAGGATGTCATTTTGCCTGTCTGCTCCTTTTTGTCTGTTAATCATTTGAAAAATGAGGGCTTCTTGTAAAATTTTGAAGCCTTGAACTCAAACATAGCAATGGGGGAAGAAGCTATTTAGCAAATGAAAACCATACTAAAGAGGACGATTTTGCACAACTGCTTAAAGGAACTTTTACTTATTTAAAAACTGCACTTCTAGGTTAACTTGGTTATACATAAATCAGTTTTCACCTTTCCTGTAGCAAACGCAAACCCAACATTTAACACAGCTCTGTGGAACTTTTGTCTCATTCTGTGGGCTGCTGGTACAAGTTCCAGCACTGAAGACCATTGATGTATGAATAATCCTGGCTTGCAAATGTATTTTCATCAACTTCAAGTAACAAAGTCGGTCACAGCCAATGCTGAATGAGCTCCTTTTAGGAATAGATTCTCAAGTGTTGTTTCATCACACTGAAAATACCCGCATTGATTTATTTTATCCAGAAACATTAGGACAATTTGGGTGGTAGTATTGGAATATTTGTTTATTTTTAATATTTCTCATGCACATCTACATTCTTTAGGAGTCCACGTTTTTTAAACATGGGACAAATTAACTCAAACATAACAAACTCAAATAAACTGGCATGAGAGGCCTGCAGGCCTTCCCCAGGATCTTTTCCACAGCTGTTTCCTCTGGGATACAAAGAAAAAAACAAATACACAAACAAAACCCCCAAATAAATGAAACAAAAACCCATCAAGAAACCAGACCCACCAATAAGCCTCCCTAGCTATTGCAATGTAGCAATTGCATACATTGTTGAAAGAGCTGCTGCCACACATATACACACAAGCACTCAATAAAATCCCTCCCCAGGGAGAGCACAGAGCAGCTGGAAACCCTTTCTATGTGCCCTGATTAGCTGCAAAACTGTGCAGCAGAGAGCTAAGATGGCAACTGAATTCCAGTCTCAAGGACTATTTTACTCCCACATAACTTTCTTTCAGTAATAGGGATTATTCATTTCAGTGCCCTAGTTAGAGAAATATATATTCTTTTCAAATAGCAAAACCCAGCATTTAATTGCATGGCAACGTTCCAGATTCAGTGATCTGGTCCATGCACCTTTGGAGTTGTGGTATTTTTGTAATCTATTTCAATGGGGACAGTGTCCCCCTCAAAAAAAAAAAAGAACACTCTCTTCTCCCTCCTTGCTTTCCAGTCCATCACCTCCTCCTGCAACACACAAACTCTGGGACACCTTAACTACACTCAGATACAATTTGGCTGCTGTTAAAGGTCACTGAGCAATGATTAATAAGTGCGCTGCACTAGCTCTAATTCCTATCACAGTCATTCTGTCAAACTGGGCATTTGGTGAAGCTGCTGAAATGCAGGCATTTGGTTAAGTGGCCATTTAAATTAGGCCTTTAACCATGAATAAAATTTTGGGTATTAGATCAAACAAGAGTGACACAAAATGACAATATGATCTGAGCTCCAGACAGATACATGAGCAGACTTTTGGGAAAGAGACAATTATATGAGCTACAGAAAAATTAATCTTAAATGATTAGCCTAATTGCTGAATATAGCTGTATCTACAATCTGTCTTAATGATGGCTGCAACCTTTAATGCTCTTGTTTACAGCACAGGTTATACAGCTGGATGTTGTGGGAATGAGGTGGGGAGCACCTGCTATTTCACAGGTGCTATTTCACAGGTGCTAGATCTAAATAAGATCTTTGCTTTTTTTCCCCTGCATTTCTATCACAATTTTTTTTTAAGACTTCTTGAAAAAGGCTGTTAACCATCACTCTGCTTTTTTGAGACCATAAAACCCTACATTTTTCAGACCACAAAAGATGGATATTTTGGTGGGGGGAATGTCTTCAGCTTTCACTCTCACAGCAGGACTTAGAAAAACACACCTTACATGTATGCTTCTTTCTGTCTTGCCTCCTCCTTCATTTCTCTGGCCGAGTAACCATTAGTAACCACTGAATCTCCAGGATACTGACCCCAGGCATGTAATAAGGTCAAAATCTAGACTAAATGTGACTCATTTGGTGGGATGGCAGCCAACAAAAGAAGTTAGTAGTAATCGTAGTTATCACACCTTCTGTATTGGATGCACATTTATCCTTTAATACACAAAGAAAATATTTATTTTAAAGACAAAATATTCTAATTTTGAAGCTGTGTTTTTCAGGTTGTCAAATTCAGAATTAACAGCAGAGGAGAACAAACTGTGTTGCATTAGGAAAATAGCCAACTGTAAGATAATATGGTTTGGCTTTTTTGTTTAACATGTATTATACAAACATTATTTTAGTAAACCGAAGGGCAAGCAGGGATTTTGCTTTTAGATTGCATATTTTCCCTTATCTTTTTTCATATATGCAGGCATGCATATATTCTTCTTTTAACAAAGGACAACACATGTTTCATATAAAAGTGAAAACATACTCCTTCTAAATATAAACTAGGGTAACATTATGAATTCACTAGTTCTGTTTGAACTAAATATGATTACATGTGCGTAAAGTAATTTCTACATATAAATGTCTGTAGAATCACTTGAATCACTCTATGATATTCTAGTTAAAAATCTATAACAAAAGAAGAAAGAAGCAGAGTTGCTCAACCATAGACGGTGGGGATGTTCTATGATTCTGGAATTTTGTGACATTCAGAACTTGAAAGCAATTAATTACTTATTCATCTCTGAATGAATGGTGGTTTTTTAATATTGTGCTTTATTCTTTACCATGTTCTCTGGTCTTAGTGTGAATTACATATACATATTTTGGTGGAAGCATAACAGTATATGTTCAGTGGAACCAGCTGGAGGGGAAAAACAATCAAACATTCTCTTTGTGACAACCGAGTAGTTGTTGATAAAAGTAGAGTCATAGAATCACAGAATCAACTATAAAAGAACTTTAAGATCATCAAGTCCAACCATTATAAGAAAACAAGTGAAAAAGAAGAATTGGATAAATGTTAATTGAAATATTGGCTCATAAAAGGAAGGGCAACATATTTGTTGAAAGATTATAAACTAAACTCCATAGACCTTTTCACATAAAGTCTATATACAAATGAATTACTATTCCATGTCAAAGGATGGCAAAACTGAGTAACCAAGATTAAGATCTGAATTCAGGAAGGGACCTAGGTATTGCAAGAGTGACTGAAAAGCAGGGTCCTAAGCATTCCTGCTATCTAAAATCCCCAAACTGGGTTTTTCACTTAAATATGCTCAAGGCACCTCAGGCAGCCCCTCTGAGCTTGCTGCTTTTGCCACAGTACCTCCCTCTGGTGCAAGCAGAGACCCAAGGTTGCAACTTCCCTTTCCCACATGCCTGACAAATTTGATATGGTGGCAAAGTGCTCTCAAGCACTCCCAGCAAAATAAGTCAGAATGGCATGGCTCCTTTGCTGTCCCTAACGCACTGACCACTGATGTTTGAAAAGTTCATGGAGGAAGGAGGAGCTCTGAATACAGTTCCTTACCTGGCCTAAGAAAACCAAAGCCTTCTTTGAGAGCACCCTATGAGTTCATTTGGGTAGGAACACAGCCTTCTTACCAAACTCAGGATGCCCTGTGCTAAATATCTTAAGATTCATGTGGTTGAAAAGGAAGAAAGAGAGAAGCAGAGCTTGCTAGGGATTTTCTTCAGGCAGTAAACTTGTACTGGAGACATGCCCCTTTCTAGTCCCACTCCATGAAATGTTCATGCATGGCCTACAACACCCTAACTGGTGGTTTGGGCATGCTCCTGGGGAAACCTGGCATGCCTGCTGGCAGCTGGCTCATTCACTATTGGCACAAATCCTGGACTGCAGGGCCATTGCATGTGAACTGATGTTGTTTCTCAGCTCTTATACTACTTTCTAACCTCCTGTAACCAAAAGAGCTTTCCTCTAGCTCTTTGAGTGCAGAGTTGTAATTGTCCAACTTCTTGAAAACCAAGGGATATAAAAAAACCTCCATAAAGTACAAAATAAACCACATATGTCCACAAAACTGTTCACATTTTACTCTTACATCAATTTTATTAGCATGCTGTAGCCAGGTCCTTGGGTTGTCTATTCTGGAAGGCTGTGCTTTCCAGCCCTCTGCTACAACTGGTCTTCAGGGTTGCAACCCTCACAGTTACTTCAAGTCAGTGGAAAAGCTGGAGGCAGAAAGCAGAACAACACACTCCTGTGTGTATCCTTTAAACTTTATACTGTGATCCAGTCAAAAGTTTCGTATCTAATCAGTTTGATGCATTATGCACAGAAACTATTAATTGTCTGTAGGGCTCATTGGGCAATTAATGACTTATTTGAGGGTATAGCAAAATGAAAAAAGTGAACTATATTTGTTCAAGAGGTTCCTAATCTAGCAAGATAGGATTGACTAAATGGTCCCAAAAGAGCAAATCCAGTAAGGCAGAAATGGTAGCATCACGTCTGAGCTGTTCTGAAAAGAAGGCAACCACTGATCTTAAAATACTTACCATTAATATTTACAGGGTAATATATGCTTTGCAATATGTGACGCACTCCAAAAAGCACACAGACAATGTTTTTCTAGTCAATGAGGTATGCAGCCAGCCCTTTGTGATTAAATACCTGATCACAACATTCAGTCATGTTACTAAATTATAATGTCCAAATCTTTGCCTTCTAGAGTCACATATGACCTGTCTTGTGCAGAAACAATGGCTAGCAATATACAATAATTGATTTTATTCACACTTTTGAAGACAAAATTTGAAGACAGTGGCCACTGGTTTTGGTGCTCACCACTCTCCTCACCTTTCTCAGTGCCAGCATAGACCATACCACACCTTTATCCTCTTAGTAGTAAAATTAGGTGGGACTACAGAGGGAAAGCTAAAGATATGAGGCTACTACCACTCTAGAGAAGAAAAGACTTAAAAAAATCTGGGGTCCCAAATGTGAGCAACCTGACAGCTACCTCTTCCTTCTTAGAATGATGTGACTTTATCTCCTTTATGATGCAGTTGCAATGAGTTGCAATTGCTGAGAGAGGCTTTCTCAAACATGTTCATCACAAATCATTTGTCTTTTACTCATCAAAACATCTTCACATTTATTTGGAAACCAAGCAGCAGCAAGACTGGCTGACAGAAGACAGGTTCTGTAAGCTCATAGGTAACACACAGTCCAACAAGCTCAACATGTCCTATCTTGCATATTTGGTAGTGATGTGATATTAAGCCCTGGAGGTGGCTTTTTTATTTCTGTGGCTATGAATAGAGAGGTTGTTCTTGGGTGTAACTGAGAGCTACCCCATGCACATGCATGATCTTTCCAGCCATTTCTTAATGCCCTTTATGCCATCCAGAGCATTATATCAGCCGTGCTCTGCTGAGCAACACCTTCTAGAGACCATTTCTTTAAAAGGAAAATGACATTGATCAGTTCTGTTACATTAGATGCAATTCTTACCAAACGTCCACTCAGCTGTCTTCTCTGTTCAAACCAACCACTGCCATTCTCTCTAAAGCAGGGAAGTTATGCTGGAAAAACCAGCCAAAGAATTGCAATCATTGTAATCAACTGCAAAAAGTTCAGATCCAGCTGGAGTCTGATTCAACACCAGGATGTAACTTGTACCTCAATCCTAATTAAAGGCGGAAATTGATTGTTGAACAAATACCATGTCTCAGGGTAATTCCTATCACAAACGAAAATAGCTACAAAATTTTACAAATTGCCAAGTCTAACAACACCATCAGAAGAAAGCTGAAAAGGGTAGAGTTGCTTGAAGAATGACATTTGAGCTAGGTGGAAAACTCTGCTAATGATGTCTCTTGCAATTTCTTTTGCAGCCAACAAGAACTGTCTTTTTCAACTGTCTTTGGTTTTTTGGAAAACCAAAACCTATAACTGAAAAAAAAAAGTTGGACTTCTACTTTCCAGTTGTTGATGAAGACACAAAATTTCCAACATATTTTTGCAGAAGTGTTTCATACTGGAGACAAAAAGGAAAAGGTGGACTTCTTCCAGTCAATTTTACTGTCCAAGTCTGCCAGAGAAACTTTAGTCACTGTGGTGCTTTATTGCATAAGAGATCTGGCTTCTAAAATCCCAACTCTGACCACAGGAAAAGACTGACTGGGGCATTGTAGAAAAATAGAAACAGCTAATTGTATGAGTTCAAGGTCCCCATGCTGTTCAGTCGCCAATCTGCAGCAAAGGCCTTAGCAAAGACTGTTTCATTCCCTGTTTTCCCCACGCTCTAGGTGCTGTGCAGGCCGTGCCAAGCACGTGTCTTTGCACCACCCAGAAGTCATGTAGTTATTCCCCAGGGTAGCTGGTGAATGACAAGCAAGCAATGCTCATGTAACACGTGGAATTTCCAACCTGTCTGCTAAACTATCTTAACAGTGATGTCCAGTTAGTCTGTGATGTTACTGACTCCTGAACTTTTATGTCTCCTCAGACACATGGATAGTGACATCAAGAAGCAGCAAGTAATTTGTTATGATAGTGCCATATCATACCACATGCATCCTTCTGGTGTAACAGTCTCAAAGTGGAGCAGGGTAATGCATGCAGCACTTCTATAGAAGTGGGAGTGCACTGTCAGCTCTGTAGTAGTCCAGCAGGAGAAAAAGCACTCCACTTTGAGATATTCTAAAGATATCCTTATTTATTTTTGCTTCTATCACTTCAGCATGATACCCTGGATAAGATAAAAGCAATGGTATCCTTCTAACTCAAGAAGTACCATTCCTACCCTTGTTACTGTTCAACTGTGGCTGTACATCAAATATTTCTTTAGCTGATGTGTAAATAACACTCTTCACCAATTTATCTTCTATTTTTGAGTCTTTTCTTTAAAATCTTTTAATAGAGTTCCTGTGAAAAGTGGTTTATGTGTTGGTGTGCAGCTTTGAAATAATAGCTGTCATATATACTTTCAGGTCAACAGTCTTCATATTTTGCAGAGCATTTTTGGTGGCTGCTATGTGGAGTTTATCTGAGCTAAATGCGTACTTGTCATCCTTTGCCCACACTGGCCATACTCTGGGAATGTCTGCAATCAATTAAATCCATGGTGCAACCCATTGCCTTTTTGGATAGGTATTTCCTTTTCTGAACAACATCTTTTTAAGTGGTGATTGTCCAATGCTGTGTTCTTGTTTTGATCCAAGGTAGAGCTCTGCATCCTATTTAACCTTACACTGAGCCAGGCCTGCAGTGTTAAAGAACTGTGGAGTTCATTCTGCAGACTGTGCCAAGTGACTTCCTTCCTCACTAGCATGCATTAACCAGCACCTTATAAGAGCGGGTTTTTTTTGTGTCATTCTTGATTTTCCAGTAGTTTCTCTGAATATTCTTCCTGGCTCCCATTAGGACCCAGTGTCCTCTTAGTTAGCCCTCAAATTTGCAAGCCTCTGCTTACTCTGAGCCAAACTTGCACGTTTAGTTTTTACATGGAATTCAGAGCTCCTCACATTTCTGTACTACCACTTCACAGTCAGCCTCTGCTCTAGTTAACAGAAAATTATTAACTGCAATAAGATTTTCAGAACCAGCCGCTGTTAGAAACAAAGCTATCTTATGAATGCCTTCATTTCTACTGGCACTGTTTGCTTACAAACACAGAGTGATGAAGTGCCTACTGAATTTGCTTCCGTTGTCTTCCTTATTCTCACAGAATTTTGGCTCTGACTGATAGAGATTTAAAGTTTTCCATTCTATTTGGGATATTTTTATTCTGGGTACCATGTGGTGCTCAGCAACCACTTGAAGATAAGGTGTTTAACACAGATCTGTTCCACTCAGTCTCTACTCAGCTGCCTTTGTATTACAGCAAGAGTCCTTTACAGCTAGAATTCCTCACATCCTTAATAGATTACAAAATATATCTGTGTAGTTATGCTCTTATTCTGATGAACAGCTTTTTCTGAGCAATCTACAGGCTGTATATGTCTGGGACTGTTCACTGTGACAATTCGCTGTTCTTATTGTGTGATTTAACATACTATAGCTTTTGCCCCGTAGCTATTGTTTCAAAACTTGTTAGCTAGTTGGCTTACTTTTATAGGTATATTCAAGAAATTCCAGATTTTACAAGAAAGTTTGCAATATCAGCTTACTTCTTTGTGAATGAGCTCCTATGGACATTACTAGAAAATACAATTAAGGATGTTGGAACTGTAGCTAAAATAAATCCAAGTTTTTCAAGCGGATAGTTGCAATCTACTTTTGAAAAGACATTTTTGCAGACAGTGCTTATGTTGTTCTTTGAAAAGTGGAAGGAAAAATAGGGACATTTTTCACTGCAAAGATAAAAGAGAAGTCCCAATGGAATTTGAATCACACATGCTTCAGGAGGTGTAAGAGTAAATAGAAGGCAGCATCCTTAGCTGGTTCAATTGGCATAACTCCATTGAATTTCAATAGCTTACCTCAGAAAGTAGTGAGTGCAGCAAGAGTAAACTATCTGCTCTTTAAAAAGTGAAGGCAGTAATTAGCATGATATGAAAGCGGTGACTCCACAAATCTTGATACAGATAGATTTCAGGCAGCTTTACTTTCTCTGCCAGCAGATGAGCTGCAAGTTACAATGCATGACACACCTGATGTTTTTATTGAGAACTAGAACTTCAAGTTCTTTCAAAATGCTGAGCACCTTGATGGGACATAGTCTTGAGAAAGGCCAGCTGAAAAATGTACATGTGTGCTATATTTGTACACAAGTGAACATTTCAGTGTGTCCTGACCAGCAGAGGCTCTGAACCCAGAGGTGTGTATGTCAATCACAAGAGGTGTCCTCTGGAGTTCTGGTTAGTAAGTGAAGACCATGGCTTCTCTAACACCAGCTGATGATTTCCCACACAAGATGCTTAATTCCAGTAAGATAGCTACAGATACTTCTGAATCAGGTTGTTGGGACTAGGTAGAATAGAGAACCCTGTGCATACACATTTACCTATGGACTAGAAATGTTCCTTTGTGAGCTCTTATCTTACACTCAGTTGGATGGTATTAATATGGTTTATGTTTCATAATTGCTTTAAAGGGTTTCCTTTTTCTTTTTTTTTCTTTATTTACTCTTTCAATATGTCTTAATTCCCATTGTTCATAAACTAATTTGCTAGAACTACTACAGGGAAGTTGTGAGTGCTCCATCGCTGGCAGTGTTCAAGGCCAGGTTGGACGAAGCCTTGGGTGGCATGGTTTAGTGTGAGGTGTCCCTGCTTATGGCAGGAGGGTTGGAACTGGATGATCTTAAGGTCCTTTCCAACCCTAAATATTCTATGATCCTATGGTTTTGTTTTATACATTGAGCCTAATGCTCATTTCCCTGAACAACCAGAATCTGATGCTAAACACAGCCTTAACACTAAATATGTTACTCACTGCAAAGGCAGAAAGAAAAGAGAATAAGAGAGACTAGATTGAACATGAGTTGACAGTGTGCGCTTGCAGCCCAGAAAGCAACCGTATCCTGGGCTGCATCAAAAGGAACAGGTCGAAGAAGGTGATCCTGCCCCTCTACTCTGCTCTCGTGAGACCTCACCTGCAGTATTGTCTGCAGTTCTGGTGTCCTCAACATAAAAAGGACATGGAGCTGTTGGAACAAGTCCAGAAGAGGGCCATGAGGATGATCAGGGGACTGGAGCATCTCCCATGAGAAGACAGGCTGAGAGAGTTGGGGCTGTTCAGCCTGAGGAAGAGAAGACTGCGTGGAGATCTCACAGCAGCCTTCCAGTATCTGAAGGGGGCCTATAGGGATGCTGGGGAGGGGCTCTTCATTAGGGACTGACAGGACAANTTCCAGTATCTGAAGGGGGCCTATAGGGATGCTGGGGAGGGGCTCTTCATTAGGGACTGTAGTGACAGGACAAGGGGTAACGGGTTCAAACTGAAACAGGAGAGATTTAGATTGGATATAAGGAAGAAATTGTTTCCTGTTAGGGTGGTGAGATGCTGGAATGGGTTGTCCAGGGAGGTTGTGAGTGCTCCATGCCTGGCAGTGTTCAAGGCCAGATTGGATGAAGCCTTGTGTGGCATGGTTTAGTGTGAGATGTCCCTGCTTATGGCAGGGGGGTTGGAACTAGATGATCTTGAGGTCCTTTCCAACCCTAACTATTCTATGATTCTATGACATGAAGGGGAAAGTAACAAACTGCATATTGAAAATAAATACTGTAATTACTTTGCTATGGGAGCAAGCTGGGGGGCAATTGATAACAATTTTGTACTCAGGAGCTGTAAAAATCTGAAGAATTGGTCTACTGTGCAGCCCACCCCCTCTCCCCTCTGAGCTGGAATCAGTGCCAGTTCTGTCCTGAAGGTAACAAAAGAAACATTTCAGCATAAGTATGTGATTCTTCAGACTGACTGGACTAGAAAAACTACTAGAAAAAATCTGGTCCAGAATGCAGTGTCTGTATCAAGTTGCTTATGTAGATTAGGGGAAAAAGATGAAAGTGAAGTTATGTTTGGTTGGCTCTTTGTCAGGAGATTCCTCAGGCTGGTGATAGGAACAGGCATAACCTTGATGGCATGTAAACTTTTTGAATATTCCTTAGCAATGGAAAAAGCCTTAGAAATGTCTTCCATGTGGTAAAAGAGGTACTGATACACCTTGTTACCCTATGTAGATTTGCTTGTGTGGTGGTCAAGACCACTTAATTTCTAGGCGTTTACACCTTTACAAAACTGAGAATATTTTTCGACTAAGCAGCTTCTTCAGCTGGTCACAAGCCTATTTAGATGAATCATTTTTATTTTAGATAACAACACAAAAGAGCTAAATGCTCTCTCCTCCCTCAAATTAAGGTCTGACCCTTTTTTTCAAGAGTGTCAATCGCAAAAATCCCCATACACTTCAGTAAGAACAGATGGGAACCTCCCCTTGGCAAGTGGGAATCAAATTCTTTTCATTTCTGATTTACATTCTGCCCACTCTTAAAGATCCTGGCCTCAGAAGAGAAAAAGCATTATTTTCTGATGAATTGGAATAGAGAAATATTCGTACTTTCACAGCTCTATTGAGTTGCTAGTGTTAATAAACACACAAAAAAATCAGTAGAACATGGAGCAAAAATTCAGAGGACTCCTACCTAGCAGATAGATTGAGCAGTATGGTGCCATTTTACTGCACAAAGCTGCTGCTTTTAAGATATAGTAATGATTCCAACTAACAAGAGACAGCTTCAAGATTGGATACAGTGACAAAAATTAAGGTAGAACCCTCTTTCAAGGTCTCTTTTCCTACAGGTTTTCAAAGTAATTGATTTTTAGATGAAAGTTAATGAATTTGATATTCAGTTTATGAGAAATTAAAAAATTATGAGGAAAGCTAACATCCTCTCACACTATGAATTAACATGTAAACCTTTGGTAATGATTACAGTTAATGTTCATGTTTTGATACCAGCTAGGCTGAAACATGTTGAGAGAAATTGTGAATATAAATCAAATTGAAATTCTAGGTCAAAGACCTTCATTTTTCATGAAATGGAGATGAAAAAAATGCTGAGCAAATAATGTCTGTCTATCAGTTTAAAAATATCACATAGAGTAAAAAAATACATCCATTTGTCCCCCTGCAAGAGGCTTATAAAGAATGATGATTTTCTAACCAGACACGTTGCCCTAAACAAAAATGGGTCAGCTACTCAGCTGCAAATTGGAGAGCTCCAACAGAGATCTCAGAATTTCCCCTGATAATGCTAGAGCCAGCTCAAAGGGCTCTCTACCAAAGAGCTGTGAGATGAACAGGTTGACGGCTGGAAAATATAGAATAATTACAAGTAATTTCCATGTACTGAGACCCAGGGTCATTTGTGTGTCAGTCCTCAATACCACAGCAAATGGGTTTGGGCTATCATAATGCTAATACATTTAGTGCACTTGGCTTTCTGTTCAGAAGAGGCTTTGGTAGAATAATAGACTTTTGTAAAAATTATCTTAAATGGGTTCACCACAAATATCTAATTTTTAAAGGGTTACTGTAAACCATCAGGCTTGTATAGACAATCCTTTGCAGGATGCAAATGGAAAGTAAAGGCAGGCAGGCAGTCATAGAGAAGACTTTCATTAAAAGGACTGAGAATAAACATTGCATCAGACATCTTAAATGTGTTCTAGAAAGATCATGTAGAACAATAGATTAATGACTTAAAATGAGCTTAATTCATTATTAGCTAGTAGGCTTCATGAAGGCTTATATCTTTGAACGGAATATAAAACAAAAGCAAACTAGATGTAGGACCTGCATTATGCTGGGAAATAAACCAGAGTTCTTTTAGAAACAGGCACAATTGAAAAGATGTTACTCAGTATCATCATTTGCTTTATCAGGGACAACACCATAGAGTTGCAGCTGCACAAAAAATGAAGCCCAGCAATAAAATGGTAGTAATTCATGGCTGAAATACTTGCAGGATCTCCTTCACAGACTATGGCTTCTGCTTCACAGCTCACTTACAAAAAGAGAAAGATAGAAACACATTAGCAGTGTTTAGTTTTGCTGGAAATTGCAGTTGTGAAGATACAACTTGCATGGCTTGTTAAGTTACAGACCTTCAGGAAGTTTTCTCAGACTCCATGGGTCGGCTCTCTCTCTACCATACAGCTGCTAGCCTGGCACTGATGTTTAAGTAAACTAATTCAGGAGAAAAAGCTGAATAGATTGGAAGTTATTTTGTCCAAGACCTGGGAACTCAACTCAAGCCTGTCTTATCTTGTGAAAAAGCTATGCAGAATTATGGGATATAACATTTCTTCCCTCCTTTAAACATACAGTTTGTTTAACACACACACACACAAAATCTTCTCTGAATGCACTATTTATACCAACTTGTCAGCCTCAAACTCCCATTCCTGAGCAAGATGACAGACCTAAATCCTTAGTTTCATAGCTAGGTAAAGATCAGCATCAAACTTCTCTAGCTGCATGTAGCATAAGATGCATTCCCTTTTATTTCTCATAGGCTTTGTCTATGCTTAAAATATTTGAAAGCATGCATATGGGTATATCTATCTGCTATTTTCCAGACAGATCTGAACTCCAGCTGCCTGTGCTTCTCTTCGGACAGATGTCAGACAGCTCCAAAACAGAAGCCATGTTCCTGTGGTTAGTGCAGATCCCAGGCTTTAGTACTCCAGAGCACGTTTATTTCCAAGCTAAGTGCAGCTATGTGCTTTCTTCTTCAGAGAAGGCCTGCAGGCTGCAAAAAAAAACACTGTTGGCTGAGAGCATGAAAAGAATTGTGTCTTCATACAGTCAGAAATTGTACTACAGGCAACCAAAAGTCCTACTGCTGGTGTCGATTATTCTGTTGGGTGTTAAAGCCTGACTCCTGGCAGCATTATAGTTAGCAAGGCTGATGTCAGGGGACTTACCCTCAGGGATGGCTGTAGGCAAGCAAGATCAGCACAGTTGCAATAGACTTCTTGCTTTGTAGGACCCTGGGCTACATGCCCTTTCACATGAGTTCATACACTAGATGGCTCTGAATTAAATGTATCAGGTCCTGCCCTGACACACATCCCCTTGATAATTATTGTAAGTGCTCTCACACAATGTAAATCCACTGAAAGATGCCCATTTTATCTGTTCAAATATACTCTAAAAGGGAAAGCAAATTTGTGTTGTCTTCATGTCCTACCTTAAGAGGAAAAAAGTGCATAAATAATAAATAGTAATCAGGGTTAGAGCACAGGTGCTCTGACTTCCCAGGTCTTGTCAGTTGGCTCTTAACTACACTGACCTAGATGGTTGTAACTCGTGTACTGTGGACATGTTTTATGAATGATGTTTTTGTTTGCTTCCCCATCATGAAACCTTAGCAGACTACAGTTACCTAGACACAAGGCCTTTTGACTCCATTGTGGAAGTCTTCAGGAAATGATGTTCAGTGCATTTCAAACAAAAGCTTTCCATATTTCCCTCTTCTGTCCTTTCCTCTAGGTAACTGTCTGTTTGTCTGTCTGTCTGTCTGTCTGTCTTCCTACCTACTTGTTTTCCTCCTCCCTGTCACTCTTTCCAGTAACAAACATAATGAAAAAACAGAGTATCTGAGCTTCAGAAGCATATTCATATCATTTATTCAAACATATTAATGCAATTATTTCAGTTTTGATGCTTGGCTTTTGCACTTCTTCAAAGATAAAAATGCCAAGAGGGTGGCAGCTGAAGAGGCAGTGATGGATTCATATAGCAGGTCAAACCAATCGTTCTTGTCACATAGGATGGCTGAGCCCATGTCTGCTTAAAAGTTAAAATTAAAGCATAGTGTACAATCATTATTTTACACACAAAGAAACTGCAAGGCATGGAGGGAACAAACAAGTATGCTGCTTCATAGCAGCACCTAGTGTCTTGGGACCTGTGGGGCACTTAGGGTACCAGGTAAACAAGCTGCCAGCAAGCTGCACTAATGCTTAGCACCAAATACGATTTCCTATTCAAAGTACTCTACAAACAATAACAAAGGGAAATGTGTGTACGCCTGCATGCAAAATAGAGGAGCTATTGTTGGTGGGCATTGTGTTTGCTTGCATGCAAAACAGAGCTATTACAGGGTGGCGGTCATGTTTTCTTTTTATTGAAGTAAAAGGATATGTTTTTTCATCAAAAGTGCTTCACAAGAGTATTTTCCACTGAACTCTAACATGTATAATTTCTCTTGTCCAGTGTGTAATTTTTGCCAAAGGGAGAGTAGAAGAGTCCAGCTACAGAAGCTTCTCCCAACTTAAACAGGAGAGGTTTAGATTGGATATAAGGAAGAAATTCTTTCCTGTTAGGGTGGTGAGATGCTGGAATGGGTTGCCCAGGGAGGTTGTGAGTGCTCCATCCCTGGCAGTGTTCAAGGCCAGGTTGGATGAAGCCTTGGGTGACATGGTTTAGTGTGAGGTGTCCCTGCCCATAGCAGGGGGGTTGGCACTAGATGATCTTAAGGTCCTTTCCAACCCTAATTATTCTATGATTCTATGAGAAGCAGAAAATGACAGCACAGCCACTCCAACCCAGGCTCCATTAAGTCTGGGAAGATCCTTCATGGACCTACCTGCCAGGGATGACCTTCACACTTCACAGAAAGTCTTTGTAAATTTTGGATTCTGCTGAAAGGATTGGGAAGAAGAACACAAATCTTGAATTCTGCAGGATGAAAAAACTTATTCCCCACCAGCCCAAACCCAGGCTAGTGAAATTCCAGCTCTCAGGAATTAGTTCACACATTGCTTGATTTGCTTGATGCTAGTTGTAACTAGACAGGTTTTAAGAAATGTAGTAATTTATTTTCTATTTGCTGTCTCACTCTGAAAATTTCAAGTTTTCCTAGTGATTCCCACTATCTGCAATATATAGGAGTTAGGAGAGAGAAGGTTTTCCATTCCTGACTTTATCATACCTTTTGGGTTTATCTGGAAATGTTCCTGAAAGATTATTTTTCTTTTATAACTGACTTGATAGAAACGTGCATGTTTCCAGTGTTGATGGTGGTGAAATTCCTTGCCTATAAAATCCTGGTCACAGAAACCTCAGGGAAGTTGTCCTAAATGAATAGATCAAATTTCAGTTATAATTAACTCCAAACGTTGATTATTATTAACTCCAGCCATTAGCTAAAGAACATAAATATATATATTTTATATTCATGTTGCTACTTGATGTATAAGATCACTGTAATTGCCTTAAAAGCCTTGCATTGCTTTAGTTCTATAGTATAGCAAGTAACAGGTTTGTTTATAAGGAAAACTTAAAAATTAAATATAATAAGGTGGATATTATGCCAAGGTTGCCATCTGCAGAGTTACAGTAAAATATTTTTAGTGTAATAATGAGGGTAGCCTGGAGATCCTGGTCTAATCCATTTAGTCTCCAGTCAAATTCAGAGAATCAAAAGATGGTCATATACATCTTTGTGATTCCCTGTTCTTTGCTCATTACACAGCAGGCTGGACCTAAATTTCAACTTAAAAGACATCCAACACTGCTACTGTATGACTTTGACTGCAAGAAGACCATTCTTGTGCAGCAGGAGAGTGTGCAGCACAACAGCAAGTCAGCTACTCCCTCTTTTCCATAGGTACACAAAAGGAACCTTGACAGAAATGGTTTAAGGTAGCTCCTAGGTTATTTTGAGTCTTAAAGACCTAGTGATTTAGTTGTCCTGCCTGCAATTCCTGCTCTGAATATGCATGCTGGCTGTTGTACTTTTTCTGTGCATGGCATTTTCCAAGATACTAACAGCACTGAGCAAGGTTTCTGGGCAGCCTTAGGTTTTACATTCTCTGTAGCCTGGAATCATGTTGACAACAAATTGTCTTATCTCAATCTGTCAGGCAGTCACTGACCATGAAGCTGATATGCAGCAACTGCTATACCTCCTGCAAATGCCACCAGCTACCACAAGCCATTTTTATTCTCCCCCCAGTGAGTGTGGTATGGCTGGAATGTATCACCCAGACCAGAGACAACAAAGCGGGTCTCACGTTAGTCCTGCTGCTCACTGAAAGCAGACGATGACATCCGTGAGTGGAGGGTTGCTGCACTCATGAACTCCCAATGCTGTCACTGTGCTAGAGCTGGGGCCTGATGGCAAGTTTTTCACTCTGAAAAACATAAAGCAATTGTACCCAGCTTGATGATGTACAGCTTTCTGATGCCAAATGAGCAGCCAACTCCCATGTACAGCATAATGACTGAACCCTGTTAAAAAAAGATTAAAGATGTAATTTTTCTCCCTGACAAAAGTAACATGCAGTATTTGCTTTCCAAGGTACAATGACTTTTAAAACAAGGCATGATAGGGTGACTGTATGCAAGATCCACTTTTCATACCAAATGGGCCCCCCAGATGCAGTGCCACACTTTTTCCTTGAATTGATCTCTGCTCTCCAAATGCAGGTGAGCATTTGGGCCTGCAGCCTGGTGAGCTGCAGCAGAGGTGTCCATGTGCTGGGCAGCAGCAGGAGATCCCTTGTTTGCTTGTCAAGTGAGGGGCGCTGGGCCTAAAGAAATCCCCAAAAGTAGTTACTGACTCAGTAAATACACTATGAACTGTGGGCTCAAGTTTTGTGTTGAGCTTTGCCAGCAGCCCTGTTTAGGTTGGAAAAGACCTTTACAATCATTGAGTCCAACCTTATCCTAGCACTGACTAGTCCACCATTAAACCATGTCCCTAAGTGCAGTATCTACACTTTTTTTAACTACCTACAGGAAAGGCAACTCAACCGCTTCCCTGGGCAGCCTGTTCTAATGCTTGATAACCCTTTCAGTGAAGTAGTTTTTCATACTGTCAAACCTAAACCTCCCCTAGTGAAACATGAGGCCATTTCATCTTGTCCTATTGCTTTTCACTTGGGAAAAAAGACTGAAATCCATCTTGCTGCAACCTTCTTTCAGGTAGTTGTAGACAACAGCAAGTTCTCCCATGAGCCTCCTTTTCTTCAGGCTAAACAGCCCCAGCTCCCTCAGCCACTCCTTATAAGACTTGTTCTCTAGACCCTTCACCAGCTTTGTTGTCCTTCTCTGGATATGCTCCAGCACCTCAAGGTTTTTCTTGTAGACAAGAAAATCCCTGGGAGGGAATTTCTTCAATCAGGGCTGCTCTTTCTCTTTGCTTAGCTTGGGCTTTCACTTGGATGTCTCCTTTAATCCACTAACCATCCATGCACAAAAACCTCTTATCCAAGGTTAATTTGGTCCTTTCAGACTAAGTTAGTTGGCTTGCACACAGCTACAGGCGAGATTTCCCCTCAGACTGAGCATTCAATCTGCTGAGAGGATTTGTGCAAGTCATGCAAGACTGACAGCCCTCCAACGTTTTTCCACAGCCTCCTTAAGTGCTCACAAAGTCATTTAACTTTCCCTTAGTTCACCTGGGAGGACTCCAGCTTGGCCAAATGCTGGTTGAGCACCCAGGGGCTCCTGGACCACTGCACCACCGCATAAACTGGCACTGCCTGGCTGTACCAACACTGCAGGCTCACACCTTCACAGGGCTCACTGAAGGCCCCAGTTTGATTAGCACGTTCATGCAGACCTCTGTACTGCTCATTTCCAGCTCCTGAATGCAAACATAGTCAGTTTTGAAAGCCTTTCTTCCCTGGGGACCAGCACCCCAGTCAAGCCTGCTTTGGAGAAAATCATGGCCCCATAGTAAGTGTCCCAACAACAGGGTCCAACCATACAATCAGGATGTGACATGTACCAACCTGAAACAAGGATATTAAAGTGTGATACATACTCTGTGTTTTGGAGGGATACCTTTGTTGCTAGGGGCAGTGTCTCTGAATGTTAGACCAGCAGTTGATTTGCTGGATCTTGCTAATTTTGATGCACATCCAGCCCCAACCCTGTCCAGGAATGACTTGATTCATTAATAGTTATTGAAACAGTGCCCTCCCTTAGCTGCTGAGCTTGTCCTTCACAGCATGGATTTGTACATACAGGTGCTGCCTTCTAGCTCTTCTTTGATCAATGGCTATTTGGAGTTTTCTTTCCCTTTTGAGTTCAGTGAGTGGAGGGTGCAGAGCAGTTGACTGTTCACATCAAGTGCCTTAGTAACCCTGTTCTGCACAGATTTACAAATATTTCTAGTAGTTCTTAGGACTTGTGTTCAAATCTGGATTATTTCTGAATGCTAAATCCCTTGTACAACTTAAAGCAAACACAATGCTGATGTTTCCAGGATCTCCTTTGGAAACATTAGGGCAACATGAGGAATGCTACAAAAAAGTGGGAGTAAATCAGGTTTATTTAAGGACAAAAGAAAACGTCTGACAGGTAACTGTCCAAGATAAAACCAAAAGCCTTAGTTTTTAAGAAATCACTACTAAGCTTCCCATCCTCTTCCTTTGAACCAGAGTTACTTTCCAGGCTCCTTAGGGCTTAGAGGCTCTACCACAGCCAGGAAATTACCTCAAGCCAGAGCCAAAAATATTCCTACATATCTGATACCATAACATAATACAAATAATACATTGAAAAAAGAAAACCAAAATCAAAACCCAAAATCCTGTTTAGAAAACCTCAAAAAAGTTGTGATCTGCAGAACACTATGAGTAAGACCTGAGAAGTACCTGGAAGGGGCTAACTGCTTATGTAAGAAGAGAAATGTTGTTCCTCACAGCAGCAAGTACTGCTGCCCATTTGTCTTATCACACCACTATAGAAGATGAACCCAAGACTTTGGAGCTTTCAACCCAGATCACTGACCCTAGATCCCATTTTCCACTTCCACCTACAGCAAAAGTAGCCAAAATCTCTGCACCTTTGAGGTATCCCAATTCACTTTTACTAGCACTGCTAGGATGTCACCTTGGCCCATGCCCAATAAAGGTGTAAGGTAGTGTCTACCAGTGAGTACAGTCAGTTATGAGTGGGATGCAGCCAAAGTGTTAAGAAGAGTGATATGCTGTTTCTCCTGCATCCTGCTGACCAGAATCCTAAGAGTGGTTTCTCAGCTGTAAAAACACCATAGACCCCACTTCAGATAGGAGTGTTAAACAGGCCATAGTACTGAAGGGAAATAACTGGACTGGGAACAGGCTACTGATGTGATCCAAATACCATGACTAATTATTTTGACTATGATATTAAAGCAATTGGCCATTTTCAGATCTGTTCAAATGCTACAGAAAACAGGCTTGTCACAAACAGCAAGGACCTGACTGGGGTTGGAAGGACCGATGCTCTGCCATCATGAACTCTTGTGCAGAATAGGTGCAGAAGGTCAACCTTCAAATCAGCAGTATTTTCTACTCTCTATTATTTTAGAAGCTGGAGAAGGAAAACTGTAGGTCAAGATAGAGAGACCTTTTCCTTCTCTTTTGAGACCAGTGATGACTATGCAGTCAGAACTTGTACATTTAAAATTACCTTTTAAATACTCCTTTCTCATCCAGCCAGAAGCCTCTCACTCTGACATCGTAAGGCACTGCTGCAGGGCAAATTTTCCTGTCACAGTGGGAAGATTAGAGATGAAATAGGTAGATAAAGAATACAATTTTGATGCAAAGAGGATGAATTTGCTCTAGAAGTTGAGTGACCAGGAGAGATATCTAGAAGTAAGACATAGCTTGCTTTCTTAGACCATGGGCAAGTGAGATACAAAAAGTGGAACAGAGACAGTAACAAAACAAGATGCACAAAAGCACTAAATGCAAACTGGCATCCTCCCAGCTTTACAACTTCTTATTCACCTGGCATAGTGGAGAGGCTTGAGTGCTACAGCTTTAAGCTCTGCTTACGCTGCCCACCACTTCTGCAGAAATACTTGAAACACAGTGAAAGAAAAATGGAGCTGAGAACTAACCTTTCAGATGCTAATGAAACTTCGTATTCCATAGCCTTGCCTTCATGCCCTTTTGACTCTGCACTAGGGAATGCTTCTCCCTGTTTACTCCTCTATTGCCATGTGAGTAGCCCTGTTCATCTTATAACGTATTTGTTTAAGTAAGTCTTCCTTGGTAGAAAAAACATTACACTTTATTGTTACTCTGAAGACACTTGCATAAACATTGTGTCATTTCTATAATTACACACTTAAGTCGTTAGTATGTCTGATTGAGCAGATTGTTTACTGTTATTCTTTTATAAATCTTTGTATTTCAGTAGTTTTCCTTTTATCAACATGATAATATGTGCTTTTACCTAATACCATAGAAGGTGCGTGCTAGGAGGAGCAGATTGTTGGCTGTTGTTTTAATAAATATTTTTATTGAGCTAATTTATATTAAAGTGATCTTTTCTACTAGCAGAGAAAAAATGGTTTCTAGAATGACGAGCCAACCGCAACAGATAATATACAAACAATAATAGCCATCAAGTTTATAGCAGTACCTTCAGGCGGTCACAACTGAAGACATATGTTGCAGCATATGAAACATGTATAATGAAACATGACATTGCATCATGTTTAAGGTATCCTGCATATAGTACATGTTAGTTTAGTGAAAGGGCACATCTGTGCTGCACTTACTCAGATGACTATTTTATTCACTGGATGATGGCGATTTATTCATTGATTTCTGGATCCCAGATTGCCAAGAAGATATCAGATATCTAGTTGATGTTAAAAACAGTTGGATTCTGCATTTGAATCCCATTGTTTGTAGCTGTTCAAAAATCATAATTGAATAACAAGTAAATGAAAAAGAAAGAGCAAATAGAAATAAAACATCATATATCATTCCATCCTCTCTGATCTCTCAGAGAGAACAATATGCACAGACTTACTCGCAGAAGATTCCCCATACACTTCATTAAAACTCACTTGGGCCTGTGCAGATACTCAAGTTGAGGTCTGGACCATAAAATGAAAATGTTCCAGGTCATAATTCACATTTCTGTCTTGCAGTGCTGTAAGCAGATTGCCAGAACCTAATAAACAAATAATAAATGTGTGTTATACATGCTTTAATTTCCACTTTTTGCTTGAAGCCCAGGACAGAGGAGGTTTCATTACTTCCTTCCCAAACTAAGAGCAAGAGGATAGATAGGTACATTCTGCCTAACAAACAAGGTACAATATACACTGTTCTGTCAGTGTAGTAGTTGCTGGAGCACAAGTATCTCATCCTGGTTCCACTTACAAACGTGTAGTGTGGGTAGGTGTGGAAGAATCGAGGCTGGTACTTCGCTATCCTGTATATGCCAGGGTGCTCCTCATTGTCTGCTTGGCCTTCACGAGGTGTCAACCACCCTACCTTACAACCCAAGTTCCCAATTCAATTTTCACATCTGAAGGATAATGAACTCATGGAAAAGAGAACTCTGCAGATCCTACTTTCCACACATTATCCATTGCTTAACCTCAATGACATTGAACTCAGAGGGACAACCCAGAGGACTACATAAAAGAAACATTGGTGCTTTGTAAAAATAAGATTAAGACATGGTTCTCCCTTGCTTTCACTGCCATATGCAGTTTTTGTAAGGCATCTCTTTTAAGCCCACATAGAAGAATATGGCTTCAAGTTTTAAAAACAGGAATATATCCTCCCAGCTTCCATTTCTGTGCCTCCCATTCTTCAAATATAGCAAAAAGTGAACTATATTGAACTGTTATTTAAAATCGAAAATGAAAAGTTCATTTATACAAGCATTCAGATGCTTTTTCTGCGCAAAGTATTAATTTCATTGTGGTAGAAAACATCACTGTTTTCTCAAGTTATTTTACTCCTTTCCCCTTGGGTAAAGAATATGCGAAATCACAGATTTTCCACACAAAAGTAGTTCTTGATGGAAATATAAAAAGTACAGGAATGATGTTTCTTCTGAAGCAATATACAACATTGTATTTACCTTTGCCTGATTAACTCCGCAGAAAATACGATTTCTGTTTAGATCTATCAAACCAAAATGGAACATTTTTCCTGGGTTGTTTTTGGTTTGTTTGTTTTTTCTTGGTGTATGTTGTTAAGGCAATTTCAAAGCCATAGTGGATTGTTTCTATTAAGAGGAAAAAAGAATGGTATAAATCAGATAATGTGGAAAACACAGTGCCTTTACCACACTCTTCCTTTTGTAGTGTCAAAGCAACCCATCCACCACCCAATACATTTCCAAATATACTCACAGCTGAACAAACACAGAGGAAAACAACGGGATGCAGGGAATCACAAGGCATCCTGATTCGCTCCTGTGTGGGCCAGCTCATGGCACAGGCATGCTGCGGAGAGGATCCCTGGGAATGGTGGTGGGCACTGAAGGGCAGGAGCCAGGTGGAACCTTCAACACCAGTGTGGGCAGCCTCTGCCTGTCCCACTGATTTAGGGCAGGAGTATGCCAGCCTCAGCCAAGTATATGTGTTGTTTCTCTCTTTCTGCCCTGTATAAGTGAGTGCATGTGATTTAGCTTTTAATTGGTCTGACCACAGCAGGCTTTGTCTTGAGCTGTGGCTTTCTCCAAGTACCAGTACTCATCAGGGCATTTAGTTGCCCTGAACGAAGGGTTGTTCATTCACTTTCACCACATTTGACTGCTTGGGCAACATGTCTACTAGAAGTTATTAACATCTTTCAGCCTAAGATGAGGGGAAAAAGCAAAACTTTTCCACCTCACTGTGAATAGATTGTCACAGTTACAATTAAGCAATCATTGCTCTGCCACTTAGCAATGAGCATTGCCCATTTCACCTGTGACAGAGCAATGACTATATAAAAAATGTTTACTGGAGGGGAAACTTGGAAGAGATCTAGTCAAAGCCCCTGCCTGTAGCACTGGGTCAGGTAAGCCATGGCTACGTCAAAGCAAGTCTTGAAAGCCTTCAAGGACACAGGTTTCACAGTCTCACAGGATACCATGTCTCTCAATGTTACACACTCCTCCTAGCAAACAAATTTAACTCTTACTGATTTCTTCCCTATGTTGTGCAAAAAATGTAAGCTATGCCTGGCACACCAGAGATTACCTCTTCTAGGCCCTGCACATTCCTGGTGATACTAAAAAAACAAGGAAGCCAAAGCAGTGACCCCTCAGAGCAACTGCATCTCTCCCCAGTGTGGCTGCTGGCATAGCCAGCCCACACAGGAGCAGCACAGAACGCCTTGCAGCTGCACCGTTGTGATCTTGTGAATGTATTTGAGAGAGAAAGGAAAAAAAACCATTGGCATTATAGAAGGAAGAGTGTGGTAAAAGCCATAATTTGGCTGGGATTAAAGAAACCACTGGAAGTTCCTTAGTTTTAAATTTTGCACAGATGTCAACTATACTCGCTCCTACTGTCTTTAATTTAATGTCTGGAATACTGTGCTAATGTAATTCAGACAACATATGACTGGGAAAAAGCCAGACCAACAGATTTGTGAAATTTTCTTTTCATGTTTAGATTTAATAAAAGAAAGATCTCTCATGTGTGGCTTTTCTACACAGCGGTGTAAGAAAATGCTCGAGAAAGCTATGAAAAATATCTGTGAGTGCACTTGAGCATGCCTGAAGACAGACCAGAAAGCAGAGGCACATTGGAGCAGTGGTGGCAGCTGACATTTTCTTGTGTTTTTCCAGCTCAGCAACCAGAGCTCTTCTCCTTCCCACTGTGGAGAAGAAGAGGCAAATGCCGACATGCTCTGCATTTTCTTCAGTCCCTCAGCCCTTTTGCCAGGTGCTGGGCTGAAGAAGCATATAGGCACTTATCCTAAACTGCTTCAGACATTTTCAAAACACTCACACTCATGGAGTGCCACATGTTTTACTCCATATTACACATCGCAAAACAGTTTGGTATATTATAAATGCTTTAGATATGGTGTTTGGCGGTGATTTAGTGAGTAAAGACTCAAGGAAACTAATAAACAGTTCAATCAACTGTAATCAGATTTTTGGTCAAGTGACACAGACAAGCTAAAATCAGGGTCATGCTTATGTAACTAGATGGTGCTTAGACTGGTCTGTTAATGTTTCCATAGCAAGCAAGAGCTGAAGCCATCTTCATCTTGCAGAGATCTAAGAATTCAGTTCACTTTACCTGATAACATACAGAAACAGCTTCAGAAATTGCTTTTAACAAACAAACAGCTCTTGGAGTGACCCTACAGAGTCCTTTTTAGCCTTTCAACTCCTTCACAACTTATTACAAAATATGTTTGGAGGGCATCATATTTATATATGTATATAGAGACTTAAGTATATAGAGACTTAAGACAAAATGAATTGAATACTGATTCCTAAAACTGTTTTATATGCATGATTTTACCATCACTGTGCCTTCAATAAGGTCTTGCTTAGCCTGGAATAAGGTATGACCAGATTACAGGTTAAATTGCCTTCTCTACAATGCATTTCTTTTTGTCCATTATGTTTTTACGTGGTGGAGGGAGTACTGATTCCCTAGCACAGTCCTCTGCAGCTGGAAGGAACACTAGCTTACACAGTGCCATGTAGCAGAGGTACCCAGGCACAGCCAGGGCAGCACTGCCTCTCAAGAGCAAGTTTAGGTAAAATAACACCCCTTGGAGTGGTACATTTAACACTAAAATTTGTGGAAGAGTTTGAAGGATTCTTCAATATATAACTTTAAAATGCTACTCTAGTCTCACTGAATGTGCGAATGACTCATATTGTTTGGGATCTGTTTTTATTTGTTGCATTATACAACTGCAATAATACAAATTTCTCCTCAGAAAACACCTTTGAGTCCCATTTATGTGCATCAATAGGTTCCTAGTTCTCTTAATCGGCTTTCTAATCAATTACTCTTTCAGTTGCTTTGAATAGTTGATTGACATATTTATTGCCAAATTCTCTTCTTTGATTAAAGAAAAAAATACAGTAAAGTATAAGGTTCAAAATTTAGCTGTCAAAGAAAACCATGAAAATCTACATGCATCTCTCTGCTTACCTCTTTCAAGAAAATATAACATACACAACAGCCGCAGGAGCTTTGAGGCCAAAACTTTTTTTAAAGAAATTTACCTTTTCACCATATTATTGTAGATCTACAAATGCATCCTTTTTTCCACTTGAAATGTTGACTCGGATTTAATCTTCAAACATACAGATGTCATTCTCTTTTTGCTCAGAGGCACTGATGCAACTGAAGAAAAACATTAAGTTTCTGGAGGGAGGCCAGACTGGATAGCAGCAGCATAAAGTATACAGTGCTTCCATTGACATCAGATCTGGAAGCAGATCAGATATGAATGGAAGACCCATAGTGAGTCAGGTTTGCATGTAAACCTCCAGTGAGTCTGGAGTAGCTCCAAAAGCTAATGTGATATCAATGAAAGAGCTGTACTGTATTCACATTCAGATACTTCTGCAAAATCAGATAGGGTTTAGTTCATGGGTTAAGATTTGGCCGAGCTGTGGGGATAATTTTTTTTTTTTATGGGCCCATCAAAACTTCAGCAAAGGATTGTTAAAACAATTACACAAAACAATCAGGGCTCAGAAATCCATGGTAAAAGAGGACACTGTGACCTGCTTTAGTTAAAATGAAAACAAAAAAGAAGAAAAGAGAAATATATTTTGGACTCCGCTTTCTGCAATGCCAGTTTTACCTTCCTACACTTGACAAACATTTATTTTTGACAGAGTTTTCTTGTTATAATCTTTTATTTCTTATTAGCAATTTCAGGTGGTTTTTATCCCTTGGCTGCTGATTGATGGATTTATTAGTTCCTGGAATCTATGAACAGTTTGTCTTGGGATTCGAACAATTTAGAGTGAACATAAAAGTAATTCCTTTCTGAGCAGCTTTCAATTATAAATATGTAGGCTATCGAGTGTTCCCCTGCTTTTTAAAATGTATTTGCTTTTATTGTTTTCTGAAATGCATATTTTATTATTACACCAGTGTTGCTCTCCTGTTCTCTCAATTCATGCACCAAGTTTTTGAAAAAGAATAAAGCAAATGGAGACGCCAGGAAGAAACAAAACAGCCCAATTCCTATTAATAAAGTACCACCTTCTCCTAGTTTTGTGGAAAGCAACATACTTGTCATGCTCTGCAAACTTAAAGCAAAATATATAAATGCTACCCGATCCTCATTTCTACTGGAAAGTTAAGGCTCTTTCTTTTTATAAACTTGCTATCTTAGAACTTCCTACTTACTGATTTCTTTCTGATTTTGCTGAACAGGAAGGAAAGAAATAAGAATACATTCTTGTTTTAGTGCGTAGGCTTAAAAGTGCTCCTTATCCACTCAGAAATACGTCCCTCCTGTGCAGTCCCATCCTGATCCACCATGCTGATGTCTCCCTGGGTCCCTTGAATGTCATTTTTAGAGCACAGTGAACTTGCTATTTTCTTTTTTGTGTCTTGTACTGTATATCAGTTACATAATATCAAGGTATTACAAAATCTATTCTATTTCATGGCATTGATTCAAGTCCAGAATAAATTTTGCTACCTTTGCAAGGACCCAGTACAATTTAAATTTGAGAGCGGAAGGTCAGGAAAACATAGGTCTTCCACCAAGACAACAAAGCCAACACATTACTCTTCTTACTCCTCGAGTTTCAGGCACACTATAGGTACTTCCTTGGGTACTTTTCTCTTGACCCCAGCTCTGGATCTACCCAGATGTTTTGATGTTTGGTGTCTTATGTTGTAGCAAGGTGGCAGCTTCAAGAACAAAGATGTAGGATTTCTTGGATAATTTTGGTCTTGTAGTTTTGTAGCATGCATAAGCATGTTATAACAGAGATTAATTCTGTCTTTGGGAGTAAACGTTCAGTCTCACATCCATTAATTTCTTTGTTTATTCTACAGCTATGAAAGAATACAATCCCATATTAAAAACATGCTAAACATTAGCCAGTCCTGGTTTTAGAACTACACATATACAATCTGGTTCCCAAATTCTTCTGAAGCCTCTGGGGAAGCACCCACTTCAAACAGGCTCTCTTTTCAGGAAGCAGCAGGGCTCTCTGTTCTTTCCAGTTTGTGAATTTATTGAGTTCTTCATTCTCATCCACCTCCTCTCTCTTCACTTACTGTTACATACGGACACAGGCAGTCACCCGTGACATGCCAGTTGGATACAACCTTTTCTACCCTTCATTGAGAGGAAACATAATAAGTTCTTGTTACATGCATTGGTGGGAAGTTTTCTAATAGTGCTTGAATTTCCAGGCTCACCGCAAATGCCGCACCTTTTCTTCTTCAATAGTGAAATTCAGCTTCCTGTTTTAATAATGATGCACAGACAGTATGACACCAGAGTATTTACATGTGTGAACTTTCTAGGTAAATGCTAGCTTGACTTACCCCACAATTAAAATTTGCCAGAAGGAGATCCCAATGTATATATTTGAACACTGTTATTGTTCAAGGGACAAGCATAAGCAATTCATCTTAATTTGAGATGTTAAAGAAATGAGTGAGAAAGACTAGCAACAGATGTACTTTTGTTGTCTTTGTGCAGTGGAAAAACAAAATAGAAACTGAATCCCTGAGATATTACTTTTGTATGCCTGTTAAAAAATATATCAGACTTGAGTCGAGGTTTTATCTAGCCAGTACATTTCAGGCATTAAACTGCTCTTTTTATGCACTGCAGGCAGAAAGATGTCTCCACTGAGTCGTGCAGGAGCACTGTATGCAGGTAAAATGGTAACAGTTTCTGTCTTCCCTCCTCAGTGTGCAGGAGGCATCATTCATATTCAAGTATAGCAATAACTAACCACCAGTGTTGCCATATTAATGCGAGAGGGAGACGGCATCATTAATAAAAGCCAACTATTACTCTAAAGCCCCAAAAGCTTTCCAGTAACTAGAGGAATGTTTGTGCATACATGACTCAAATCTAAAACATGTCTCCCTTTATCTATTTCCACACACAATCTCTGGAACTACCCCATATTACAAAGAATAACACCTTGTGAGTATACATCCTTTGTGTGGGTTAGGCATTAGGCTACCATGTACAACCCCTGTACATGAGGCTGATGAGTCTGTAAAAACCTTTGGGCCATGTAAACTTCAGGGTGTGTGTAACCTGGAGAGCTGTTCCTGTGGTGCACAGTTATTTCAGTGTGGTTACTTACCTGCTTAAGAACATGGGACTGTGCATTTTTCTCATGCCCCACATGGGTTGCAGCATAAAAACCCAAATTCTGGTGGGGATAAACTTGCATTTTTCTCTACATATGTAAGAACTAGAATAACTCCATTGACACGTACAAACTGCTTGTAAGCAAAAATTTTGCAAATAAAAAGATTTGACCCTTGGAATCAGATACAATAAACTGAGTTAATGTACTGAACATAAAAGGATAACTATTCTTTGCCACTAATTTTTAAGTTATAAAAAGTGGTCAGAAAGTTGCCATGAAATCCCTTCCATTTGAGCTCTCAGTTTCCAGTTTCAGCCATTGTTTTGACAATATGATTAATGTACACCATCCCGATGACATCCTTAGTACTTTTATCCCAGAAAATACTGATAAAGGTACATGTGGTCTTTTTTGTTGGTTTCTCTGAAGTCTATGCCCTTTTTCAAATACATCACAAACTTGCTGTCTCCAATTCAAATGCTCTGTCACATCTTCCCTGTCTCTCCAGAGCCTCTACATTTCATTTTTCTTTCAGGGCAGCAGCTGCTGGACTCCTTCTTTGAGGCTCTCAGCAAAGCTCAAAAGCCAAACAAAATACACAGAAACCTCTGAACTAGATTTCCATTTTTTCTACAGGACTCCTGACCTATTGATCTTCCCAATCTTAAGGGTCAATCACCACAAGAATTAGCTCCTACCCTGTAACTTAATAATGACTCTTACTGCAGACAAACTATTCCTTGTCATCATTCTTCCGGCAAGCACACCGAACCTGCTAGTTTCACATTTGTCCTCCTCACATCACTAACCCCTTCTTATTGCAAACACCCATCTTCCACCAGCTGCAACCATAGCTGTAGAAGCGGGGCCTGACAGATCTGCAGATGCAAGGCAGCAGGCTGATCCTTCAGGACTCAAGTCATTGGGAACTCCCAGAAGTGGGTACCCCATTGTAAAGAGGATAGGATTCAACTACGATATATACTGTTTCAGGTTTGTTTGGATCACAGGCTTGGGGTAGGAAGGAATAGGTCCTTACTGCAGTTGAAATCCAGAATTCATCTCTCACTGCAAAGAATTTGGCCCATGAGAAGCAAGCAATACTTCTTATAAATGGGGTATATATACTCTTGATAACACAGTATAACAAATATATCCAAGTACTACTAACTGTTGCATTATAAGTCACAAATAGTTGCAAAAACAACTTAAATGCCAGTTTGCTCAGGGCATTGCATGTAAATCGGTATGTCATCCAAACAGGTGTGTTTGTCATTAAATGAATGGATTTTCACTGGTGAATTAGTATTAGCAAATTCATTCATGATACCGGTAACATCATGTTTGTGTCCATACATGGGTGTAACACAGGGGGACCAGGTGATTATTTCTAAATGGAGGTTGCAAACACTTGCTAAAATGGTTAGGATGCCATCCCAGTTGTTGATCTGATGGATTTTTGTTGACTTTTCCAAAAAAAAAAAAAAAAGAAAAAGAAGAAGAAAAAGATTAATCCAGGCATCAGTCCTTATAAACACAGTTTAAACAATGTGATTTCACAGTTGCTTAAAAGTCACAGAGCAGCTGCGTTGAAATTGTAAAATCTGCAGTTTTGTTGTGCCAATGACTTTCTATTGGCCTCAGTCATAAAATAACACACTCCTCATCGAAGTTCTCTGCTAAACAAAAAACACATCCAGACTGACTAAAAATCAAACTCAGACAAGCAAAAAACAATTTGGCCTTCATCTTGCTGGGCCCAATTGGTCCAATAATAAACAATTTTATTTTTCTTCCTCACTGCTACTCCTACCGATCATTACTTTATTCCCAATGGAGGAAATAAAGCACTGAAAAGTAACTATTGCTGAGGGGAATTCACAAATAGCACTTTGTCCTCCTGCAGGAGTTAATGGCATGCTGAAATTTTTCTAACTCTATTACTTTTATTATACAAATCCAAATTCACCAACTGCTGAAGGGGTTTCTCTCCAGCACTGAAGACAAGCAAGTCCTAATCTTTCAGCACTTCCTGGGAATTCAGGTGATGGCTTTCAAGTAAAATATTGCTTCTAGAGTAATAACTATTTTTAGCCTATATCTTCTGTGCCCATGTCTGTAGTTAGAGGGTACATTAAGGTCTAGTGTACTGTATACTCTAGGCAGAACAAAAATAGGTTCTAAATATAGCACTTACTTGAATGCAAAATAGATGTTCCAGATAATACTTCAAGCAGTGAAACTACTACAACACTGTACTGCTTATAGGTATAATGTCAGGTAATTGGGGAAAACAGCCCTTTATTTCCATGGTGACAAGTAATATTTGAATCACATACTTCAAAACAAGGAATACATAGGTAGAAATATTGCTCTTTGCTTATTTAAGGATAATGTTCTAAATTTGATTTTTTTGTGCTTTTTAGCCTTATTTTTCTAATCTTGCATGTGGGGCTTTTATGATTTTCTAATCTTGCTTGTGTTATTTTCATGATTTCCCTCTCCAACAACGGTGACTTGTCAAATATTTGAAGGACTGCATGCCAGGAGAGATGGGGTACAAAGCCTTCTTGAGGAGTCTGTAAACAATCTACTATGATTTGCATCAAATTATATTTGTATGGGATTGAGTCTGTTAATTTTGTATTTGTAATGGTATTTACCGGCCATACAACAGGATAAAAGAGAACATGGTACACTGTGGCTATGATCAAAGTATCAAATATTGAATCAGTAGGAAGCCCCAAAAGACATTCTGATTATCCATTTACATTTCTTAGATTTAATTCATTTCTTAGATTTAATTCAGTCTGTTGTTATGCATACCCTTAGATTTGGAAAACAGTGACTATTAATCTTCTGAAAGGATAAATAAAATTGATCTCTGTGGACATTATCTGATGACTCATCTGTTGGACTGTGTGGGAATTCAGTTACTATCAAATAAATTTTATTTTTGGAACAGCTACAGTTAATGCAGTCATCATGCTGAGAATGTGTACCATTTAACCTTAGGGCTTATATTAAATTAACAGTGCAACTAAAAACGTAGACCATGATCATTTAATAGACTACCTAGGTATACAAGCACTGAGATGAATCTAGATTTCTATGTGCTCTAAAGGATACCAAATCTCTACTGTTCAGCTTTCAGGGTTAGTAGTCTATTGAATTGGGGAGGACCTTCCATACCTTTCAGTGATAAGATTTCAAACTGCTTGCAGACTCAGCCTGATCCCCTTAAACTATTTCTAGTTTTATATTTGGATGGCAATGTCAAATGGATTATATCATTCAGGTCAGCAAGAATTATTCAGCCTTCTGTCTGAATGCCATCTTGACCTTCCATTTCAAAACTAGTACCCAAAGACTGAGAGCATCAGATCTCTGCTTTAAGACCCACGTCACAGATGAGTTGCACTCCACCAAGCATCATAAACCTGCGCTGTGAAAAAAAATGACAGCTAACAAATCTGTTTTTCTTTTTAATTATCAGATGCAATGTGTCACATAGATTCCCAGGCAGTTCACGCCTTCCAGGGCTGTTGTTTCACGTATGTGGAAATACGACTTTGAGTTCATTAATTCTCATAAAATTAGTGACTAACGTGGTTCTTCCAAACCCAGAGTTTCCAATACCAAAGATGGCAACTGCGAAGAAATGCTGGTAAGGTGCACCACCATGTGTCTCCATTTGATCTCTGTACTGATGGAAAAGTAGGTGATCACAAGGATTGCAGGATGATTCCTGGAAAGCTGTGATAAATCACAGGGAAGATGATTCAGAGCACTTTGGTGATAGAAATTGATGCATCACTAGTTGCCTTCTAGATTCTCCATTAGCCATTCAAGTAATCTAGGTTCTAATTTAAGTACTCAAGCTCTACAGTATTTATATTTGGCATGTAAACTCTCTCAGGTTACACAGACTGTGATAAAAAGCATAGGTTCACCCTAGTAATTTTTATTTTGAAATTCAGTAAAGCTTCCAAAAATTCTGTATGGTAAAAAAACCTGCTAGAAATGATGATAATAATAGTAATTAAAAAAAAAAAAGTAACAATTAGAGTTTTCAGGTAAACTGGTGTTCTGAAATGTCCACATCTTTATCAGAAATGCTGTATGATTTGCTTTCCTTAAATCGAGAGACAAACATGTCTTAGACAAAACATGCTTCAGTTTCATTTTGATTGCTTCTTCCCTGAAATGTCTCATTTCATAGAATGAATCTCTCGTATTTCATTTTCAATAATCAAAGAAAAAAGCCATCATACAGAATGGACTGTAAAGGAGACTTATCTAACGCTGTGAAACATGATGAGTGATTTGTGTTTTCTTCAGCTGGCTTAAATCACAGCTGAATTGCAAACCCCTCCTTGCCAGACAGAATGTAAAGTCTGGGCAGCTCTAGACTTCTAGCAAATCTGAACATTGACCTTGCACATCTTTTCTTTCACTTTTTGAATGCTCATGGACTTAATTTGAGTGTAAGTGTCTCAAGGATCAGTCTGAAACTGTTTTTGAACTCAGCTGGGTCATAGGAACTTTCTCAGCACTCTATTCTAATTTGCAGTTTTGCTATAATAAAAGCCCCAAATATATTGCTACTGTCTAGACGTTTTATCTGAAACAAGTGTCCTTTCTACTCTCAGAGGACTTTCCTATTTTATTTCCAGTAAATCAAAGCCTGTGAAGAGCTTTGGTTCTTATTAAGACATACCCTTCACAGTCCAGCAACCGCCAACAGAGGCAAGCCATTGACAGTTCATTTACATATAAGTGATGACTTCCATCAGGTAGTTGGCTCAGAAATACAATGGACATTTAAAGCATATCCAATATTTCTTGTTCTTTGATGAGCATCAAGTGCCAATTTATACATAGAAACCAACTATTGGAAAGTGAAGGCTTCTCTTCTCTGACCTTACACTGTCTTTTGCAGATCTGGACTGACATACTGTCATTCCACTAAACGCAACTTCAATCCTCCAAAGAAGCATGTAAATCTGGTATCAATAAACATGAAAACAACCTTAAGTTTTATTTAAAAGTGCCCTGGCTGCATTCATTGATAGTGCATGTAACCATACTGTAAAGCAAACAGCAATGTTTGGGTTTGGGGTGGAGATCTGACCCCTGCAGTGTCACAGCACCCAGGCCAAGCAACACAGAGGTGTGGGGGGTGCTGTTGCCTAGAGCACAGCCAAACAGCCACACTATCTCCTGGGGCTGAAAAGAGTGAGGAGAGAGGACAGCCTCCTGCCAGAGGTAATCTGGATGTCACTCCTAATAGTGGATCTTAGTGGATACACAGATGAAACAAATACAGTTTGACAAGGCAGAGGCAGGTGACCAGCCTGTTGTGGGCTGCAGCTGGCTTAGGCAAACACAAAACAGGGTTCAGTTCTTGATGCAATGGTTCACTTAGGCACTATGGCAAGCGAAGGAGTGGAAGAACCAGTGGTTAACCATACTCACAGGTCTGGCAGTGATAACTGATGATGGATGTGCACTTGCTGTCTGGAGAGGATGGGGAGAGTTAACCACTCAGGTTAATGTTAGTTACTTTACTGGGAGTGTTTGCTCTTGGAAAGAATTATTTACAAGTCCAAGAGCACCGCAGAAGAATTTTTAGAAAAGAATAACTATATAATAATAGAAAATTTTAGCTAATAATAATAATAAAAAAATACTAGAAAATAATAATTAAAGCAATCTAAAAGACTGAAACAAGCAAAGGGGAACACATGTACTCTCATTCTAGGAGCTGGATGGAGCCAGGGTACATGCTTCACAGCATCATCTATTCAGAAGATTATTTTTTACATTTGTATCTAAAAGAATGAAGAAAAGCAGAGAAGCAGCCTTTCAATTACCCTGCTATTTCTACTGAAAGTAGGCAGTATCCATGCTACTGCAGCAGCACCAAGTGCTTCAAATCTTCTCCAAATTACCCTCTGCACCCAAGTCACCTTCAAAGCTGCAGCATCAGTTGTTCATATGCAACATGCCTATACTTTAAAACTAATCAGCAGGAGGGTGGTTGACTGATAACCTAGTAGGTCATTTTCAATCTCAGAAATGATAATCGATAGATTTTATTCTGCCAGATGCTTAAGCACCTTCTTTTGGCAGAATGGGTATGAACAGCTGGGGATGGACAGTTGGAAACTCCTAAAGGGCATTAGCTGGCAGTGGATTGACACTCCTCCCTAAGCAGCACATCTATTTTAGAGGGTCCCCATTGACTCTCACCTTCAGGTGGGCTGGATGCAGAACCAGCTGCTAGTGTGCCTGTTTGGCAATGGGGAAGAAAACTGAAAATAATATCCCTTAATGATTTTCTTGCATCAGTTGTCAGCTGTGCTTACAGGAAAAAAAGAAACAAGCCCTGGCTGTAGTCCTCAGTGCTTGCCTTCATGAGTCAAAACAGATTTATGCCAGTTTTGGGGACAGAGGTACTATTGCACCCATTGAGAAAAAGTAGAGGTGCCACTTACTCTTTTTGGCCCCAAATTCTGAAATATTTTCTGATTTTTTTACAGAAGGATGTTGCCTCTCCATTTACAGGAAAACTGTCAGCATAAAGATCTGTCCCGTATAAGCACTAAAGATAAAAGACCTAGAAAAAAGAAACCCAGTGGGTTATATGTTGCCTTAGGATGGTTACAGGTTGGTACAGTTTTAATGTTTTTCTCATCACTTCACTATGTCATAGTCTTGGTCTTTGACTCTATCATGTACACTGCACACTGATTCACTCTACTAGGTGCAAATTGATACATATGTTTGGTATTTTTAATTGTCTAAAATTATGTAACCTGCTGTATTTTCACATTTCTTTTTATGTCCTTTTTAAGGAAGTCTTCAACATGAAGGAATCCTGTATCCTGCTTACTCTCAGATGTAATATTCTCTCCCTACAAAAGAATGTCTCTGCACTGGAATTGATTTCTAAAGACTTAACCAGCTACTTTTCATGCAGTGAAATCCTGATTAGAGAGGTGATTTTCTTTTCCACTCTCTCACTGAAGAAGTTGCTAATGCAGCTGACACTTGAAAATCAGCTTGCTTTGACTTCTGATGAGAAAATGCTGCAATTAAAAATAAACATGTATTAATTAGAACTATATCAGAAGTTTAATAATTAGAAGTTCAACAACAAAGGCCAATAACATTTCAGCACAACCCCCTCCCCACCCCCCCCCAAATTCTACATTCTTGGGAGAAGACTGATAAATGCCTTTTCCCAGCTGAGATTATTCAGAAAAGCTAGGAATGAATTTTCAGACTGTTTTGAGAAGACCAAACTCATCCTGGTGACTTGGCCTGACTCTGTTTAAAGAGCCATGTTTTTTGCAAGCCAAGCTCAGTTCAAGTGTTCAAGATGTGAAATTGCTAAGTTATTCCTAGTTTCAATTACTGGATTCCCCTAAGTCACTTAATTTGCAGGCCATGTAGATTAGTTTTCCATGTGATCAAAGACAAATTACCGCTGTTTTGGATTACTCTCAGTTCTTTATAAAACTTAAAAAAAAAACCCATCCCAACTTATAAACCTCAAAACATCTTAAATTTGGCCATTCCATAACAGAGCTTTTTAGTTTCAGCATTTGCTAGCACAGTTGCTCAGTACCATTTTTTATTTTTTAGAAAAGTTGAACCAGATATGTAAAATTGAATCCTTACTAAAAGAGAAAGAGCAATTTTTAACATTTTAGAAAACAATATAATGGAAAAGGAAGATATTTACTATGTGGTTCTGTAACTCCAAGGATCTCCCTATTTTACTTATTCTGGCCTGAAGTAAGGCCTTGTTTTGACGTATAGTAGAAAGCTGGGAAAGCCTGGATAATAATTTTTTTTTTCATCCTGACCAAGCTAAGGAAGAAAAATATCACCAGCACTTGACAAGAGGAAAGACTTATTAGCACACATCAAAAGGGAAGAAAAATGGGAACAAAAATATGCTCCTGTACATCAGCCAGTCATAACTACAGAAGGATGTAAGAGTTGATATAGAAGCTCCTAAGTACTAATACTTTACTCCCCCCAGACTGAACGCTTTTTTTATAATCTTTATGTCCCCTGGAGAACCAGTCCTAAAACGCAAGTGAAAGGGGAGTGCCAGGGAGCCAGGTATGACTGCATCAGATGCACAAGTTCATGCTTTTCATGCTTCGGTAACAGTACAAAAATAGGTATTTTTACAATCAAAAGGTAAATTCACAGTACGAGGAGGAAGAAACACTGCTTTTTGTACTGCATTCATAAAGAAGGCCCTTACCAACTCAGCTTGTTGGAGAAAAGTGCCTCACACAGTAAATACTCACTTGAAAATAGGACCAACACCATCCAGAGCTATATTCTTGGTATGTATTTTGGCTTGCTTTAAAGTAAAATAAAATAACATATATTTAGCTTTAAAATGGCACATATTTGGCACAGTTTTGATGAATAGGAGTTTGCCATGTGGATATTACTTTCTACAGAAAATAGACTATTCAAAAGAAATAACAAGAGCAGGATGCTTTCTAATATGTTCTAAAAGTAGAGAAAACAAACACTCAGAGTCAAACAAATAAACAAACAAAGGACTTCATTTTGCAAATAGTTTCACATGTGAGAAAACAGCACTTTTCTGCCTCCATGCCAGTTGTTATTTTTGCAGAAAGGAGGACTGATTCACTTCTGACAAGGCTAGGATTAATGCCATTGAAGTAACAGGTAGTCAAATGACTTCCCCAGACATAAACCAACCTTTACTTTTTTCTTTTAAAATTATCTATCATTAATGTGACGTAGGATTCAAACAATGCACACAGACACAAGCACGCACACCCCCATTTCACACATTTAACTAGCACCATATTATTGGAGAAGGTTGGGCCATGTCCCATGAATTCTATTACTGTTGATGGTGAATGTGTAGGGTAAGGTTGGCACGAGGCTTTGTGTTGCAGACCAACTTCGTGGAGTAGACAGGAAATGAAGAGCTGCTTAGACTTTTTCTTCCTGCATCACTCTGGTCAACAGAGTCAACACCATTTTGGCCACTGTGTTACTCCTGCTGTGTCTTGATGTCAAACATATTTCTTAAGAATTCTCCTAAAAGATTATTTGCACCTTTAACATTCTGAGTGAGCAATGCAGTCCTCAGTGATGTTCTCCAACTGGAAAATACAATTGGAATTGCTGGAGAATAATTATAAAGAGTATAGAAAGAAACGATTGCCAAGAACATTTATATTATGATTTCAAAGTGTAACCAAGTCTCTATTCCATCAGTAGCGAAAACAAGGAGACAGGAGGAGAATAACAACAGAAGGGATAAGAAAGAGAAGCAGCTGGAAGAAATAAGCAGGAAGCCCCAGAATGGAAACTCTTTTGGCAGGGTCTGTGGAAAATAGATCCAGGTCCATAAAGCTGAACTGTATAAAATGATCCGTTACCATAAAAAGATTTAAATAATACTTGCATTTAAACTTTGCTATTACCTATTCTGATCAAGTAAGGAAAACAAACAAACAAACAAACAAAAAACCACCTTTGATAGTTTAGAGAACAATCCCAATAAGAATAAGAAGGGTCAGGTAAAATTGATTTCTTCCTCTCTATGGTACTTGGCCTCTTTCAGGTTTGTCATGTGCAGACTATCTCATCAAAACTCTCCTTGTTGGATAGAGGACTTGTGGCTTCTCAAAGTCTCATCAATCAGCACTGAGATCTGTCAGAAGTGGGACTGGGTAGTGGAAGTGCAGGAAACAACACCAAAAGCATTTCATTAAAAAACACCTCAAGAACCACCATATTGTAACGAACAAAAACTGACCACCCAAAGTGTTCTTCACAATTACTCCTCAAGATACTTATTGAGCAGATTAATGAAAAGCCACCCTAAGTCAGCTCTCCAAGACATATCCGTGCCACCTAAAAATTAAAGTGCAGTGTTCACCCATGAAGCTATACAAGTCTACTGCACAGCAGAGGCAGACACTTTAAAACTTCTTAATGACACATTGTGATTAGATACTGATATTGAATACTCTTTCTGTCAGCAAAAACAACACAGAAGTCTGAGCCAGGTGTTTAAGTGAATTGGTTTTTACATGTCCATTTCTGCAACAGGGTAGTGTTCAAGGCCAGGTTTGATGGAGCTTTGAGCAACCTGGTTTACTGGAAGGTGAATCATTTGTTGTTAAAAGTGTAGCAGCAAATATACATGTTACATTGGCCATCATCAGCGGTACAACAGCCTAACTCCCCCTGGACAAAGTTACCCCAAACTGAATAAGGCAATTTTGTCTCACAGTCAGCAGCAAATCCAACTGCAAGCTCTAGTTTTAAAGGATAAAGGAAAGATGAAGAACTACAAACTACCTCTTAAGGTAAGAATTTTTAGATAGTATCACAAAAAAAGGTATTCAGATTTTGCTATCTGGCCACTGAAAACTGCTGAAATTGAAGATAAAATCAAGCATGACCTGGAACACTACAAGGTAAAGCAAACAGGATCAGTTTGGATCCATCCACAAGAAGGCTGAAATCTTGAGTGATAACTCTCTTGAACTTCCTAAGTAATTCTTGCTAGCATGAATGAACGATATTGAAGTTGCTTTTCAATCTTAAGATATTATATACATTACAGAAGCACGCCACCTTGCTTGTTTAGATGGATGCTATTGCATCTCTTTACTGCCATTAGACATTAGAATTACAGTTATAGTCATCAGAAAGGACTATGGAGACATGTCATTTTAATTTTGAACCACTGGTGATCCTGTCAATGCTTAGGATCATAACCATCTATTTTTGTAGCAAAGAGAATTTCTTGGGTTTTTTTTTTTCTTTTTTATGTCTTTTCACTTTAGCTCTTTGCAGAAGCAATGGAAGTGTAAAAACAGCCTGAGACCTATGCTGGCTCAAGTTAACAGCAATATTGTAAGTTTCTGTTGCAAAAAAAATCATTAAAAGCAAAGATGACAGCCTGGATTTCAGATAACAGGCAGAGTTACAGGGCTGTCATGTAAAGAAAAAAAAATTACATTCTTACTGGATGTGGAATTCTCTGAGACAATAAATACGGAAACCTGCACTGACATTTTCGGTCAGTCTCCTGAATATAACTAATAATCAGATAGTCTGCTGTTTCACAACCTGGGCTGCAATTTACAGTTATACATAAGGCAGAGTTCCCAACTCACCACACCAGAAGCACAAATAAAAAATGAGATGTGCAGAGGGAGGCGAACAGTGTGTAAAATCAAATTCTAGCAGAAATGCAGAGATGGGTGAGCATTAGAAAGCTTAGAGCTTTTTTCTTTTGTTAGCTAAACTTGGAATTGAGTAAAGAGGACTGATCCTCACCTATGAAGAATGGCATTGCCCCACAGGGGGTCAGAGGAAAAGCTGCCAGCCAATGGAGACACAGCCTCACCTTGACTTCAGGGAAGTACCAATGACCAAAAGTTCAGAAGTGTTGCCTGCCTCCAATGAAAAAAGTTCCTCTACCTTAGCGATGTCTTTTAAAGTTGGCAAATCTAGTAACAGAGCTTGGAGTCTCAAATCATATTATTTTAAATCCAAAAGCACAAAAGCTGGGAGAATGTAATTTCAAAATTAGTAGAAATGGCAAAAGAAAGCAACAAACAGGAAAAGACAAATGATACTAAAATATTAATAAAGTTACAAGCTTGAGAATATTATATTTTCTTTACATGTAATAGGAAGCTGTTTTGTTGTGTCTCCATTATCACTTCCGGTATGTACACTGGTGGTTGTGTTCTGTGTGTTATGGCTGATTATATATTTCTCAAAAGTTAATCCACTTGGAAATTTATTAAGCAGTAAACCTAAAATTCTATTAACCTTAATGAGATTTACACGAGGGAATTCACACTTAATACGGATGCAACACCAACACTTAAAACTGCTGCCAGGAAAAGAAGACAGGCTCAGTGGAGTAAAGCAAAGCCATCACATTTTCTATTTATGTAGTCATTCACAAGCATAATCCTCTGTGTATTAAGGAGAGAAGAAAAAAACACAGACTGGTTAGTATTGAAGCTTCTCAGATGCCAAGCGAGATAACTGTATATGCCCGTAAACGGTGGTCTTACTAGTGTGGGACTAATGAACATTGGTAGAAGGATGGGAAGGCATTATTTGGGTTTCCTGTGGGTCCTGATAATGCTATTGCTCACATTTTCTACTGCATAATGCTGTACAACAACACTGCTGTTCAAATATGTTCCCTGTAATATAACACACATGTAACCCTAATGAATAAAAATTCACATTCTTCCTGTACCAGCCATTACCCACAACTATACTAAAGTAAAACTCATACTTTTCCCACAAGGATATTTATCTGTTGTTTCCAATCAGGTAAAATTAATTGTGGACTAACCTCTAAATCATCTAATTAACACATTGGAGATCATTAACTTTGTTTGGAAAGGCTGAGTAATCCCGAGTATGTGATCCTGAATTCATTTTTCCAGTAAGAATATTATTGTTGGATGCAAAATACCAAAATCTAAGATTGTTGAAGAGCTGAGATTTCAATGGCAGAGAACAGAAGGTCCTGAGTTTTGTTCAAATGGTTCCAGTTAATGGTGGATTAAGGAGTGACAGCTGCACAGGAGACCTCCTTGGATGGATAAGGAGCTGGTGAGGAAACTTCAAAGGAAAAAAGAGGCTTATAAAAGATGGAAGCAGGGACAGGCAACCTGGGAAGCTAAGGAACCGGTTAGGAAAGCTAAGGCTCAGTTAGAATTAAACTTGGCTAAGGATGTTAAAGATAACAATGGATTCTATAGGTACATTGCGAATAAAAGACAGGGACAATGTAGGCCCCCTCTGGAAGCTATCAGGAAAACTGGTTACACAGGATTTAGAGAAGGCTGAGGTTCTGAACGACTTCTTTGCCTCGGTCTTCAATGGCAAATGCTCTGACCACACCACACAAGTCCTGGAAGGCAGACACAGCAACTGTGAGAATGAAGACCTTGGGCACACTGTAGGAGAGGATCTGATTCAAGACCATCTTAAGAACCTGAACATGCACAAATCCATGGGACCTGATGAAATCCATCTGTGGGTCCTGAAGGAGCTGGCGAGTGAAGTTGCTAAGCCACTGTCCATCATATTTGAAAGATCATGGCAATCAGGGGAAGTTCCCGACCACTGGAAAAAGGGAAATATAACCCCCATTTTCAAGAAGGGGAAAATGGATGACCCAGGG